>JAJIZL010016307.1:0-60694 GCA_023969395.1 Amblyomma maculatum | reverse complement strand
CCAGCTCTCCTCGGAGGGAGCTGGCAGTAAAGTACGAGGGGGTGGTCTTCCCCTACATCCCCAAGGGGTGTGTGCCAATGTGGCCGTTACTGCACAGTCGCAATTGGGGCAAATGGGGTCGTAGTCCCCATCCGTAATCAGTGCCAATCCCGAATAGCTGAGAATAGAATTTGTTTGAAGTTTACGCAGCATGGTGGCCTGCGCTCTGTCAAGGTCAGGATAGTGAGGCGGGAAGCGTCGTCTTCTCTCTCTGTGTAGGTTGGTGATTTCGGCAAAAGTCAAGGGGGCCTCGGCGAAGGCCTCTGGATCCGCCCGCCCGGTTTGTTAGACCTCGAGCTGGTCGGTCGACCCCTTCGTTTCCAGAGTTCCCCACATGCGCGGGTACCCAGACTAAGTGGATTTTATGATCGGGAGTGCGGCCGCGGAGTATGCGTGCGGTGGTTGGACAGGTAAGACTCTCGAAAAGGACATTGATATCGCGTCCTATACTATAAGATTTTTCCTACATTGGGAAGCTTCTGAGGCTCCATGTGATCTTTTTGTGATCATGGGACTGTTTATCCTGTGGAAAAGCCGCATGACAGATCGCCGCAAAGAGCCACTACGTTCATCGAAGTCTCTGTTCAGAGAACAGTGTGCTATGGTGCGAGGGATATATGCTGAAGGATCGACCTCTTGGCTGGTTACCTTTACTCGATGCATGTATATGTCTCCCGGAATTTTGATGTGTGGACAAAGTGAGAGCGCAATGCTGGTGTCACAGTGTATAAGAGGTTGCGGGATGCGACCTGGTTAAATCAGGCTTCAGTTACTTCCATGCAATAATAATAAAAAAAAAAAAAAAGCCGTGGCGTAGTTGGTTAAAGTGCTCGGCAGGGGATCCGAGGGATGGAGATTCGATTCCCGGTGGAGAATGGATTTTTTTATTTTTCTGATGACGTCATCAAGACGTCATTTGATTGACAGCTATAGTGTGACCAGACAGTCGCCGACAGATGAGCTATTAAAGGTAATAATGCGGGGCTCCACATTGCAGCTTTTAGCGCCTGATATAGGAGTCACCTCGTGCGTGTATGCATTAGTTTCTCCAGGATGGCTGCAGCATCATCAATACTTTCGCCCCTACACAAAGGGGTAACCTTAACTGCATAATTAAACCCGCCGTAGAAAAGTTGTAAACAATAGAGGGGTTCAACGCTGCTGAACCGAGTGTGGAGCTACAGCTTTGGCTGCGGGCGTTCGAGTGTTGCATCGACAAACTGCGTTTCGTTGAACGCATCAAAGTTCACCGGCGTGTCTGCATGGCATGGGGGTTGTTGCGAATGTAGGAAGGAAAAGAAAATGCACGGACCTGCTACTGCCTCTTTCCCTGAGCTACCTCCGCTGCCTCATGCGGACAGAGGAGAAAATAGAGAAGAAAGAAAAAGAAGAGGGAGAAGAAAGACGCGCGTCGCAACAGCCGTCGTCCGCCACTGAAGCGGTGGCGGGTGCAATAACGGCCTGCAACAGGTACACCCTCTGGCGGCAGGCGAGCCCTCGCCGCAACCGACGGGGGCCTACCATTCTCAGCCCCGTATGGCCAGAAGCAGCCTCCTGGCCACTGCATAGGATTAACGTGAATTCAAATGTCATGGCAGGCTGATTCTAATGTCACCCTCACACATGAAAGGAGGAGTGAGTCGGCACTCATTCAGGCACAGACACTGAAGGCTCGAGCTGGCTGGCGTAGTGAAGCTCCCGCTTCAGAACAAAAACACCGCCGCAGTACGCCGGAATAGTTACTATATAGGTTTTACCAGAAACACGGACAGATAGGGCAGGAGTGCCGTTCGGGCGGGCTTCCCGCGGTGCTACATGGTTGCTTGGCGGCGAAAGGCAGCGCGGAACTCTGGCAAAGCCTATATAGTAACTCACGCCGGAAGTTCTCGCAGCGAAACAGAAGTCCCTCTTCAATGCCCTTAGGCCTTGAGGGTAAAATAAATGAAATTATACTTTTGAAAATGAACGCTGGGTGTCTTTCAGTGGCGCCCCTTATGCAGTGCACAAGTCGAAAAAAAATTGCTTAGAGTGCACGGTGTTATCGACCGATTGACTATGTTTATTTCTTCCTAAGTTTTGAACACATGTGTTTGAGTACAGCTACAGCTACAGTTTGAGTAAAGTTAGGTAACAAAACATATTTCTGGTTTAAAAATTTACTATATATGCAGCCCTGAAGAGTGCAGCACTGAAGAAGCAGACCACCGATATCAATATAATTATACAACATATGTATATGAACTAAAACTACAAAGTATTCTTTGTAGCCTTGGGCACAAAATGAGCTGACTGCCAAAAGCCAGACATCATTATCATCTTCCCGTCTGATCATAACAGAATAATGGCTGCCGCTATGCTGAAGATGCATTTCTCAGATTGCACTCCTTTTGTGCATCGGCTTTTCGGCGCAATCGCAAGCACTTCCCGCAGCACTGACAAATACTAAGCAAGCATTCATTCCTCGCCTTCACAAGCACGATCATTCCTGAACAACACTCTCGCACAATGATTACAACCGGCAGGACGTCCCCTAGAAGCGTCCATCCGGAGAGCAGCAGCCGGTGAAGAGATTGAGGTGGGCGAGTGCGCGGCTCCAGGCAGCCTCGTCGGCAGCAGCGGCGACCGCTAGTCGTCGCATCACCCACCTCCGCCATGCAGACTGAATGACCCGCGCCGCCGTTTCGACCCTCTCAGCGGATTCCTTCTCTTGAGAACGCGCAACTGTGTCCAGTGAAGAGGAACCGTCTTTTTTCTCGGAACACTGCACCAATGAAACGCGTGGAAACCTTCGCTTGAGGTGCCGCTTCCTGAACAGCCATGCTCGGAACCGCCTTTGAATAGCGACAGCAGCAGAGTGTTGTATGTCCTGGATGTCTAAGGCACCATGAACGCGCAACCAAGCGCATAGAACTCTGTGACCGCTAGCTTCATCGAGAGCAGTGGCCCTGCGAGGAGAATTATCCGGGACAGACAGCAAGGCGCCCTTTAAGTGCAGAAGCCGGGCCACGGGCAGGCTTCCGCATCGAGCAGCCCAGTGCAGCGCCGTCCGGCCCTGTGCGTCTATGAGGTTCGGGTCGGCATTCGCCTGTAGCAGAACGTCTACACATTCAGCCGAGCCTCGACTGCTGGCATAGTGTAGTGCCGTAGACCCATAGTTGTCGGGCGCGTCCACGGCGCAGCCCCGCTGGAGCAGGACACGACAGAGACACGCGTGGTCCCCGACAACTGCCCAGTGCAGGACGGTGCGTCCTTCAGAGTCGGTGCAGTGCACCCCAGTAGACCCAGCGTCCAGTAATGCGAGAAGACAGTGAGTGTGGCCGCTGCAGGCGGCGGCCATCAGTGCTGGAGGGTCGCCCGCTAACACATAGCCTTCGAAGCAGCTCCCTCCCTGCAGATCAAGCAGGTGCTGCAGTACGTCCAGGTGACCATGGCTGGCAGCAGCCGTCATGGCAGCGCTCACTGTCGATTTGTCTAGTGCTGGTTCGTGATGGCACAGGGCCCGCACTGCAGCCACACATCCAGCCAGGGACGCTGCCTGAATGGCAGCATCGAAGGGTACAACGTCTCTGTACCGCTTCACTAGCAGCGCTACAAGCTTGCCCTGCTCGGCAGAGACGCTGGAACAGGCGTATATTAGGGGCGTCGCTCCTGCTTGGTCGGCCAGGGACGGCTTCGCGCCGCGGTCCAGAAGCAGCTTGGCGACATCCAGCCGTCCTAGGATGACTGCATAGTGCAGAGGTGCTCGAAAGAGGTTGTCAGCTGTGTTCACTTCACGTTCACTGCGTTGAGTCAGGAGGTCAATGACTGCCACGCTGCCCGATGCCACGGCCATGTGCAACGGGGTGCAACCTTGGTAGTCCTGCCAAGCAGTTAAGGATGGCTCCCAGTCCAGCAGCAAGCGGGAACACGCCAGAGCAGCCGGCCGTGAAGAAGCGGCGCACAAGTGAAGAGAAGTGCGCCCTTCTTCATCCTGCATTAACGGATTGGCACCGCGCTTCAGGAGCGCGGCCATATTCTCTGGTTGGCAGGCAAGGGCGCTCTTGTGGAGAGCTGTTTGCTTGAGCATATCCCGAATGTCGACCTGGCTGGGGTCCATACGTTCCAGGAGGGTTGCCAGCACACCTGTAGTCGGGGACTGGGCTGCAGAGAAGTGCAGTGGAGTGCGGCCTTTCCCGTCTGCTCGCGCCCGAGGCACCCCCGCCGAGAGCAAGAGGCGCACTAGACCGCGGTGGCCCTTGTGAGCGGCCATATGCAGCGGCATTTGTCCAGCGTGATCAGCGTGGTCGGGCCTGGCCCCGACACGAAGGAGCTGTTGTGCGCCCTGCAAGTCCCCCAGCATGACGCACGTGAACAGAGGGGTCCGGCCAAATCTGTCGCATGCTTCCAAGTCCTCCAACTTGACTTGCCCCTTACGCAAGGAGGACCAGTCTCTCCGGAGTGCAGACAGGTGCAGCACAGAAAGGTCACTGCCATCTACTCTCATGCTGGCACACTCGGATACACCACGGTTACAATGGTAAGCTCTGGCGATGCACTGTATGTGCTATGCCTTTCGCTGCTCTCTGCTGTATTCAAGGTTTGAAGAAACACCACTGGCTTGAATTCTTGCACCTGCACACCACAAAGAATGTGAAATATATCATCATCATCAGCCTGATTATACCCACTGCAGGGCGAAGGCCTCTCCTATATTTCTCCACTTAACCCGGTTCTGTGCTAGCTGCATCCACTTGACCCCTGCGAACTTCTTAATCTCATCCGCCCACCTAACTTTCTGCCTCCCCCTGCTACGCTTTCCTTCCCTTGGAATCCAGTTTGTTACCCTCAGCGACCATCGGTTATCCTCTCTTCGCACTACATGTCCTGCCCATGTCCATTTCTTCTTCTTAATTTCCACTAGAATGTCGGTAACTTGAGTTATTTCTCTGACCCACTCTGCACGCTTTCTATCTCTTAATGTTACCCCTACCATTTTTCGTTCCATAGCCCTCTGGGTTGTCCTCAACTTAAGTAGAACTCTCTTGGTTAGCCTCCACGTTTCAGCCCCATAGGTGAGTACAGGCAAGATGCAACTGTTGTATACTTTCCTCTTGAGCGATACCGGTAAGCTGCTAGTCATAATCTGCGAGTGCCTGCCAAATGCGCTCCATCCCAATCTTATTCTTCTTGTTATTTCCTTTTCATGGTCCGGATCTGCGGTTACTACCTGTCCTAAGTAGACATATTCGCCTACTACTTCCAGTATTTCGCTACCTAATGTAAACTGCTGTTCCTTCCCGAGGCTGTTGAACATTACCTTAGTCTTCTGCATATTGATTTTCAAGCCTACCTTTCTACTTTTTCTGTCTAGGTCATCAATCATTATTTGCAGTTGATGTGAAATATATGCCTAACATATAAACCTGATATGCGCCTTCGTGAGGAATGAAATTTTATACAGCTGCCGGTTGAAGGGCCACTGACCAGGGAATGACATTTTCAACAAACAAGCACGCTGCTTCGATCAAATATCGCAGATCGTTTCTGCACAACAGCAACGCGCGCACCGAAAAGCTACAGAAATACAAATCAAAGCCTTCACGTACGCTCCCTTTCGGAAAGCCAATTGCCTTCTCGCTCTCTACGCTGGTCCGTCTGTGACGTACTACCAACCTGGATGGCATCCATTGTTCCGTCTCTCTAACTACGTTGTCGTACACGCATAAAGGGTGTTGCACAATTAGACGCGCGCTGTAGAATGCTTCTCCCAGCTAAACCGCGGAATCCTTGCAGTTCAGATTTCGCACAGAAATCGCATTTTGTCGCTAGTATTTTTTAATACTAAATTTGTTTGGGGTACTTGCCTGATTCGATCAGAAGAAGTCAGATGTTCCCATCGCCTGCGGCGGCGGCGATGCCAGACGAACCGCTGCCCCAGCGATGGGACTGGTGGCGCCACCTCATGCTGCTAACAACAACTCTATAGTAGGAAAAGAGGGGGCGAGCGTTTCTGGCAGAAGGTTTGAGTTGTTGTAAGCAGCATGAGGTGGCGCCACCAGTCCCATCGCTGGGGCAGCGATTCGTCTGGCGTCGCCGCCGCCGCAGGCGATGGGAACATCTGACTTCTGATCGAATCAGGCAAGTACCCCAAACAAATTTAGTATTAAAAAAATACTAGCGACAAAATGTGATTTCTGTGCGAAATCTGAACTGCAAGGATTCCGCAGTTTAGCTGGGAGAAGCATTCTACAGCGCGCGTCTAATTGTGCAACACCTTGTATGTGTACTGTCCCGTTTTCGTAAGAAAATCTGGAGAGAGTCCCCTCCGTCCGTGCTTCGGACTAAACTTGATGGCTGTAACTAATGAATCTCCGAAAAAAAAAGTGTTTGCGGCCGCTTTTTTAGTAGGCAATGCCTCGCAGCAACAATTTTTTCGTTCTTATGATGGAAAAAATGAAAAAAAAAAAAAAAAATGTAAACGCGCATACAGGAGACGTTGCATGTAGCGTGTTCCGAGCATTAAAAAACGTGCAAACCTTGGCCAGAGGGGCCGCTTCCTGAACAGCCGTGTCCGGAATCACATTTGAATAGCTACAGCGTGTAATTGTATGTCCTGGCACCCTCAAAGCCACCGCGGTGGCTCAGTGGTCGCTCGACTGCTGAGCCCGCGACCATGGGTTCGATCCCGGCCGCGGTATCTGCGTTTCAAGGGGAACGAAATGGTTGGTTGGTTGGTTCACAGGAAGGGAAAGGCGCAGCAAGTTGGTTGGTTGGTTCATAGGAAGGGAAAGGCGCAGTACTGTCACACTTGCTCTGTGGACACCTGAACCGCGCCGTAAGGGAAGGGATGAAGGTGGGAGTGAAAGTGGATAGAGAGAAAGGGAGGCCGTATGTGGAGGGCTACGGAGTAATTGACATGGATTTAAAGAACCCCAGATGGTCGAAATCAGCCCGAAGACCTCCTCTACGGCACCTCTGAGAACCCATCTCGGTTTGGAACGTTAAACGTACAGGTCATCACGTGGCTTTTGTGTTAATTTAGCGCTCTACGAAATGATTGCTGTGGATTACAATTTGTGAATATTGATATCCGAGCAGCAGTATTATTTGAGAAACTCGAAAATGCCAGGTGAAATGAAACCGGTGCTTGCAAACAGGATTCAACAAATGCGTATTTTCGTCTGCCAAAAGATGGAGGTTACAACAGTTACAGCTCGTACGGCCGATGCTGAGGCGATGTGGAACGAGACGATGTAGAATCGGTAGAATCGCAAGCACTCACCTTCAAGTCAAAAGCTGGCGGGCACTGCTGTCAACGCCTCCTTGCACCGGAAGCGCGTTCCGGAAGTCGGCCTGCACACCGTTCCATACACTTCCGCAGGACCGCTGTTGGCCTACGGTTGGCCTGTTGGCATAAACAGCCGCGCGCGGTAAATGTAAATGGCGGCGCACTGCTATTCGGGACAACTTGTGTCAGCTGTGAGACAGCGACTGCCTCGGTTAGCTCGGCTACACTGTAGCGCAACGACATGAATCGACAAACGCCGCCTGAATGCCATACCTGAATAATTTTAGAGCAGGTAAGTGAGCGACAGTTGAAACACCGATCATTTGCGCAGATGAGATGAGCAATGCTCAGGGGTTGACAAAAATGGCGTATTGAATGTTGCACCTGTCAGAGTAGTTTACTGCCTGCCCAAACGTATTCCGAATAAAAAAAAAATTAATGCAGCTGAGCGAAACTTGCAAAGCGTGGGTTCCCTCAGCTGTAAAGACCGCTGTCTTGCGCAGATGAGTACTTGGCAAAACGTCTAGTAAAAACCGCTCATAAATGCAATTTAATCGCCTTCACGCTAACATTTTAGGCGACTTCGACATGCCATTGCAGTTCAGGCACCAGGAAGGAAGGCGCTCTGTTTTCACAAACCGATAAACAACCAATTTCGGAGTGACCATATTCATCATACGTCATACCCGAAAGTGGGACATAGGAGGAGGGAGGCACTACTTTCTACGGCGCGTAATTTAGGCATGCTATTTTTATTATCTTAGTTTTTTTTTCCTCCAGCTCTTACTTAGCTGGCACGTACATCTTATAGGCCTGGCTTGAATAAATCTTCTTCAGCAGCCCTTCATTTTGCGAGATCTGTGCGTGGTACCGTTAACACGTGTGAACATTTACTTTAAGCATCAGTATCACATTAAGTGTCTTCACTTAAGCTGTGTCTTCTCTGCTGAGCACAGTTTGTTCATCAAAGAAAACAGCCTTTCCACTCGTGCATTTGTTCCTGGCAAACACCTAGAGTACTCAATAATTTCCCCATATGTTGTCGCCAAGCAAATCATTCGTCTCCGAGTGTTGAAGTACATTCACCCACCGTTGCTTGATTGGCTTCTTTTAGCTCTTCTATTTGTTTTTCAGTTGGGTATGACATGAAACATTAAAGTTTCGTCAAACGATGTATTCTCAACAAGACGGATATGACTGAACTCTGAAGTTATTCATTTCATTTCATTTTATTACCTTAAAGACCCCTCGCGGGGTATTACATAAGGGGTGGGATGAGCAGAAAAGGTACAAGACAATGCAATATATGTGATCATATACAAAAAATGTTGTTTAGATTGCTAGCAAACGATAAAGTTGCACATCGCCTCAAAGCGACTGATGCTGACTCAAGGGAGGCTCACGAGAGACTGCTGATCTCGTCAAATTTGTTGCACCATCGCTCGAGGTAAAATGTGCAGGTCTGGTAGATTCTTCTTGCACCTTCTTCTACCGATCCTCTTGTGACTCTCTCTAGTTCAAGGGATGCTGTCCTGGAACCCACACATGATGGCGAAAATGTCTGGTGAAGCCGGTCTTGCATTTTAGACTGCAGCTGGTTCAGGACTTTGCGAACTTCATTGTCAGTCCTCGGGTCTCCTTCAATCTGCAACATGGTCTCTTGAAACATGGCAGCTTGGCTGTGTAGAAAGTAGTGCCAGATCTCTTAAATCTGGATTTTCAAAAAGTGACCTAACCAAAGAGGGGCATTTTTCTGGCAATAAAAAATTGCTTTAAAGCCAAACATTGAAAAGCTTCTGAACAAGTTTTAAGGTGCTGTCCATCGACTGAAAGTTTTGGTTATAGGCGATCATGTGATATGCAAACAGGTTTGGAAGCAGTGATCTCTTATTCCTTGTCACCAGCACGTTCTTACCTGAAAAACTGGTAGGTCACTGGGAGGCGCTGCAGCTGAAATATCCCACTTGTGCTTCTAGGTGCCTGTGTGTTTGTCAAACCCCCGCCTTTACGGTCAGCAGAGGTGCGAGATCCCTTTTACGGTTACCCGTTGTCCCTCTATGAGGTTTGAGAACACAGTTAAATGTTAGGCTGGTCAACCTGTGAAGTATGTGTGTCGATGTGTGATTGAGGAATAAGTTCAAGAAAGTCACTTTTTATTTACAACAATTGGATATTTATAGCTAGTTATCCAAATTACACTGCACATTATTAACAATAATAGTAATAACAGAAAAAAAAAAAAGAACGTCACAGCACGATAGTGATAAAAGACAACATTCCAGATATAGCAAGTAGGGGCAAGAATTACATAAAAAACACAGCGTAAAATACTAGACCAGATCAAGGTTTAAACAAAAGCAAAAACAGTATTCAATTCACCGACAGTCTGTGGCGAAAAGAAATTCTCAGGGCTTTCTTGTTCAATGAAGCGTCGTAGTCACAGAGTTGATCGGTAACGGTGGTCGTACAATGTGGGGAGAATGATGAGTTGATCGCGGGCTCATTGAAAAAAACAAGACTCCCAAAGCGAGCGGCCGTGAGAGTTGCTTGAGAGACTACATCTCAGAGCGCACTGCCGCGGGCATGCTGTGGTTTGCTTTTTTATACTCGGCTGGTTGCGCTGCGGCCCATCGTCAAGAACGCGCGCTGACCGTCACTGCCCGGAGAGTCATGCTGAAGAATGCTCAAAGGAGCGGGGAGATCCCATAACTTCCGCTCTATATGTGAGGCAGGAGGTCCCATAACTTCCGCTCTATATGTGAGGCAGGAGATCCCGTAACTTTCGCTCTATATGTGAGGCAGCTTGTGACAGTGTTTTAAAATGTCAAAGTTGTCACAGTGGACAAAGGAAAAGTCTGCTTCACATTTTTACAGCTGCCATCGCACTCCAGCTTTGTTTTCTTCAGGAACGAAGACTCCTTATCTGGTTCTCCATTGAACCTGCACTTCCATTTAGGCATTGTCATTGGTACGATAAAGAAGCATTAAAACAAGCAAACCAACAAAATTTTGGTCTTAAACAGCTTGGGCAAGCACATGGGAAAACGAAGTTTGGGCCTCGCATTAACTTCAGCTCACTAGCTTGCCAACACAAAGTTTCTGTGGCTAGATCTAGCTAGATTAAAAAAAGATGCGACTCACAGTGGTAGCTTCACCGTGAGCCACCTGGCTATGTCTTGTTCCTTCCATGATTTCGGCTGGCTCGGTGGAGCTAGGCAGAGTGAATGTAGCCAGTGTAGCAGAGACAGGACAAAACACCATCCCACCAGCATGCTAGCCAAACAGCGGGGCCACATTCACAGAAGAGGCATAGGTCCGGCCTAAATAGGGACATATGGTCACTTTACATAAATACATTGGACATAAATTGGTCCAATATATGTAGTGTGGGTGAACCAAATGGAATGCAGTAATGCACTCGTGCAGCTTACCAACTTGAAAACTTGGTGAAGCTGTGGTGCTTTGCAGGGAAGGCTCTAGGTGGACCAGTAATGTCTGCATCACACAATTTTGCCTAGCTTGCTTGCACATCAAGAGATGGGCATTTTGACATTATATATTTAGTTATTTTCAAGCATGTAAGGTCTGACCAAGTGGTAAGTTCACTTTAAAGAATTAACGTCGAATAATCGGTCTGATCGAAACCATTGCTCCGCGCTGCCTTTTTTTGAAATGGTGGTTATTATGACGGTAATATTTTGAGAAATTGTTAGAATTTTGGAGCTGTAAAACATTTGTATGTATCATATGTGAATGGAACAATCTTTGGCACTGCAACATTGCTGTTGCAAAGTTTGACTGGTGGCCAAAAAATTGCAGAGGTTTAATGTGGCATGTAGTATAATGTGTGAAAGTGCTAGTTTGGCGTATTTTATCTTGTTAGATGTTAGCTGTTGATGATGCCTTTGTCTTCTCACCTGCTATTGTTCATACTGCTTGCTAAGCTTCTGCGAAGGACCAGGCTTGCTATCCATTTCAAAGCAGGCTGAATGCACCCAGATCATTGCACGAGTTTACGCTGTTAAACCATTGGACACATAGATCACTGCTGACATCATACACAGATTCAATGTGAGTTAAGGCAAGTAACTTTCACATCAAAGGTCGATGCTTTGCACATGCTTTCCGTCTTTTCAATCCACTCCTTAAATTGTGTTTTCACATAAAAAATAACTACGGTGGAGAAACTTAAATTAGAGAGCTTTCCCTGCTACTTGATTTTAATTTACTGTCCACTCCAAGAAGCATGGTCTACCTCTCATTGAAGTGCATGGCGGGGTAGCATAGCCCTTATGACCTGTGCGTAAAATTTGGCGCCTATACACAGTCTACTTGCAAAACCAGCTGGTGATGCTGGCCCCTGCATTCCATTTTTCGGTGTGAGACAAGAACCAAGGGTAATCTGAGTTTTCATTATTTTCAGAAGTGTTGTTTTTACATTTTTTGCCCTTATCTGTTTGGTGGAAACACAGGAATTGGAAATGATAGGAGCCGATCTGACGCCCGGTTTTTATGCTTTCACAAATCATATGACTCGAGGTCAGGGAGAAAATGACACTTCTGAAAACGACGCTGACTTGGAATAAGGCCCTGGTGTTTTTTATAAAAGCTTCATTCTTAGTTGAAGTGATTTCTTTGTTATTAAATTACGGTAGTAAGGTCAAGTCAATAGGTTTATTTTCCAAATACAGCTGGAGGGTTTCGTGGCTAAAAGTCATCTGAGCAGCTTGACTGGGTCCAGGAAGCCCACCTACACAATAGTGTATACAAGGGGTATAGGAAATGGGCACATCAATCAATCAATCACATGTACAATAGACACATAAAATATGAAAGAACATCTTGAGCAAGTTTTTTTGTAGAGCTGGAAAAAGAAAACAAAAATATTGTTTAGGCATCTTTAGTAAAAATATCACAAATATCCAGATGAGGATTAATAATGGACAGCAGAAACATTAAATCTTAATTCAACAAAATATTTCCAAAGCTCATTGTTATATCCTATATTATCTTTTTATGTATGGGTACTGCAGCCACATTCTATCCCACGGCGTTTTCGCCGTACGGGTACTGCATTAAACGCATAGTGCTTAAAAAAATTTCACACTGGGGGTGAATCTTTTTTCGGAATATTCGACAGTCAAAGGGTTAAAACATTGGGCAGGCCGTAGGACAGCATTTGTAATATATAATTAATGCAAACATTTCACATATCTCATAAGAACATCTTCTATTGCTGCTAGCACGATGTGTTTGCAGAGGTGCGAGAGTAGAATAAAACTCGGTAACTGAAGCCAACGAAAAGTACATTTTTTTAAATATCTTAATGTATAAGTTGTATAAGTCATCACCTTAGACATTTTTATTCGCTTCGAAGGCGTTTAAGAGGAAGTGGTGTTCTCATCATTGGCTAAAGCTTGAACTTTTTTCTTTTGTAATACCAGAACCTTATTTATGTTTGCTTTAGTTGTTGCCCATACTAAACTACTGTAGTTAAGTGGTGAAAAAAATAATGCATAATAAATTTGCAGTTTACACTTCAAAGATAGAGTTTTGCGGCATCGAGGCATTCCGGTCAATCATTACAGTCCAACTTCAATTTGCCTTCAGTTGTCTCTTCAAGTTCAGTTGGTTTTGCAGTAAGTGTTGAAGCTGTGTGTAATTATGCAGCTCTCATTAGGAGACTAACATCTTCAGAGTGGTTTGAAATTACTTTCAAAGGTGTGTTTGCCCTTCAAGTGCGCCTACTATGATTGTCATGATTGTTATTCACTGAGACAACAATAAAACTTGCTCATAACTAACCACAAGTAAATGAGGTTGTATAATAACCAATAAAACTTATTTATCAGAAAGAAAATCTTTCATATGCATGATTTAAGATTTCAGACAGCTATGAAAAACAAAATTGCTGAATGGTGAAAAATGTAATGTACACATCTGTAGTGTTGCATCTAGTTTCCGCGACTGTAGTTAGATTGCTCAAATATGGGTATACGAAACTGCTTTTCAAGGAAATTTGTAGAGAAAATTATCTTCAGTGGTCACCAGTGAAAAGGGTCATAAAGGGCATTGCCTTACATTCAACAAGCTTGAAAAACTTCACTCCAGTTGCTGTCATTAATTTGTATCGGCGTAATTGTGCCAGTCAATTACTTTCATGTTGACTTTTTCTGCTTCACATGCTGGCATCAGTAATGCTGGTGTTAGTTGTTTCAGTACATGTCCACGTTCCTTCATTCTAGCAATTCTGTCTTGTTCTGTACTTTGCACATTTCTTTTTCTTTAGAAGCCAATATTTCATTTCTTTTAGCCTTGACATGCACATGCTAGCATTGGCTGTGTGTACTAATATGGCATGGTGCAATATAAGAGGGACACCCTTGTGCTTTTGCCTTGTACTGCAGTGGAGCAGGTCTTACTTCCAGAAGAGTTGTAGCTGACAAGTTGTTGATGGCGTTCTCCAGTGTTCCACGCAGTGATGGGCTACCCCCGTCGCTCTTCGAGGTCTAGTGCTGGGATGTCCTCACAGCACAGTTGCACCAGAGGACAGCAGTCAGATAAACATTCATGCATCCATTACCTTGCAGCTGGAGGCTCCACAGCAGGTGATCATACAGTGTTAGCATGGTGTTTGACTTATGAGCGAGCACAAATATGTTGCAGTGAATTTGTGCAGAATTGCACTGCTTAATGTTACTGAGTTGGACCTAGACAACAAAACTGCTCTTCACCCTATTCCGTGGCACTACGTCAGACATTACCTGCCGCAGTGGTGCAATGGTTAGGGCCACAGTTGTTGACCGCATGGCTCAAACAAAGATTCAGCTGAACCTAGCAAGACATTTTGGCACTGAATGCTACTTCAGAATTCAAGCATACTGATAACAGGTTCAGCCATTTTAGCTAGGGGTATTTTATAGCCACCCACTTTCGACGGGGTGCTTACATTCGATATGTGTATTCTATTTTTCAACCAGAAATACCTCTTGAAACAACCATTCTGGCTGTGATTACAAGGCTGTTCTGGGATGTTAAAGAAAAACATGCCGGCTTTGTCTAAAATGAAATGTCTGGCTCATCTGAGTGGTATATATAAATGTTTGACTTTTTTATTTAAACCAAAAGAAATATAGTAGCAGAAGTATGTCTAAACAAAATAAATGTTTGGTATTTTGGGATTAACGTGAAAAACTCAGTATCCTTGATAAGCATGCTGCAGCTAGTTGGCTGTTTACCAGAAGATAAACTCAAAGTACAAAATTACCGAAGCACAGACATCACTGGCATAGTAAAATGTTGGTGTCCTTGGATTGTATGCTTTTGGTGCCGTGCATGCCTCTGCAAACCGGGTGGCTCCACTTGCCTGCCATCTGCTGTTTCTGAACTGGACATCATCAACCACTCAAAGCAGTTATGTAGTAGGCTGAGTGAGCACTGTATGAGATGACATGAAACTATGCGAAAAGTGTCAAGAAAATGGTCACGCTCTGGTTTGTGCAACTGTTGAGCAACAGTTCCATAGCTACCGTAAAGGGCAAAGAGACATGATTCCTCACCCTTTTGATCAACCCAGTCAATAACTTGACGAACATGGTGACCCACTTTTAGCACGTGTCTTTGTTTGACGGCTTCATACTTCACTTCTGTTCTTTTTATTTTATTATAGAGAAAAGAATATGATACTCTGAATGAAACCCCATGAGAGAACTGATATTTTATAGCAGACTGGGCATTGCCTCTAGGGTTGTCTGGATGGGACACACAATTTTTAAGATATCTCTTAATCCACTGCAACAGTCTTGGGAAAGGTGTGTCTACTATACGAGTGAAATGAGTTGGGGAGCGAACAATACATGCTCACAAGGTGGCAGAAAAAGAATTTTGCAGCACTACGAAGGCCATGTACATGCACTACTGGATGGTATCCTTGAGACATGTTTGTGTTTACATTTGTTTATGGGTTGGTGTTGTGGGGGTTCTGGGCTTTAGTATTTCCATCTGCAAGAGGTGCTGTATCTACAATAATAATTTAGGCTTTAATTACTCTTATGTAGATTACTTGTGCCAATGAAAATGTAAAATAAACACTAAATGACTTCGAACCATGCGCAAACATTTGATCTTGAAGAAAGTAATATGGTATTTTACAATTAGAAAACAATAGCAGAATAAAAACTGAAAACTACTTTGAAATAAACACAGAAAAAAGTCAGCAAACTTAAAAAATAAAAATAAAAGTAGGTAACTTCAGTCTCTAATTGTATTCAACTTGCATAAGGTGAAAGATATAATGTAGTCAATTTGTAATTACTGGCATCCAAACTGTGCAATGCCTAAGGCCATTTTGTTTTTCAGGGGGCCTTCCACAAGGCATGGTGTTGTCAGCTCCACCACAGGAACAAGACAGTTTTCAAGAGAAGCACCAACTGCCCTTTGAAACTGCTCGTCAAGATAAAAAAATCTGAATCTGAATGCGATGAAGAATGACCAGCTCCTTTGGAGGGAAGCCCCTCTGCCTGCTGTGAGTAGGCTATTATGAACTCACAATCATAACTCCGAATCTGCCGATTCCCTGAGAATGCTGCGAAACAAAGGGCACATTTCATTCATGTTTTGAAGTTGGAGTGATGCCCTCTTAGAATATAACTCACCCTGAGAGTCTTCTCTAGATGGGCCACTCCTTCTCGCAAATCCGCTTGTTAGTATAGCTCAGTGGACCGTGTATTGCTTACACAAAAAGTGGGAGACCATGTGGGAACCCACTCGTCAGGCTAAAAGAAAAGATGCCATTGTATGCAGCCCATAGTATGCAATACCATTCCAGAAGGTTCACCGTAATATGTTTGAACACGATGCAGCCTAGCTCATGCCACTGAATATATTTTTTTAATTTGTCTTCTCAAAAATCAGTGCCACAGAGGCATCACGGGTAACAAAAATTCTCCCTCCGCATTCTCCATGCCAGTCTACTGCAAATTTCCTGTTGCTGTCCTTGCTGGGAACTGACATTAAACCCCATAAACCAAGCCAAACCTGATCATGTCATGTCATGAGACCACATGACGTGGCCCAGTTGGCAGGCGCTGCCAGTTCGGACCACTCCCGTGAAATGGAAATTGAAGCAGCATCCTTTGATCCCAAGTCAAACACACTACCCCTGGGGCCATGCAGGCAGGCTCCTATGACTTGGTTAAAATGGGGCTTGATAACACGTTTGGTAGCCTTTCACATAATGTGGTAGCTTGTGACTGTATGCTGCTAAGTATGTGAGACATAATACCGGTACCAAGAGAGAAATGGTTAAATGCATGTACACAAATGAAGATCTGCAGGAAATCCATAGATGGAAGCCAATAATGCTGCTGTACATACCCTTAATGTGGAGCTTAAGTATCCCTTAAACTTTTGTTAGTTCATTGGAGATGAAAAATGAGGCATGCTGCAGTTGGCCTAACTATTATGGTTAGAGGCATTACTGAAGCTCCACCTATAGCAGTTGTTTAACTGTAGTCTGGGTAGTACCAAGAGTAGTTGCAGAAATCTGCAAGCAGAGCCAAGACTGAGAAAATAAAAAAAGAGAAACAAGAAGACAGAAATTGGGGAAGGAGAAATGAAAGGATGGCATGGCTCTCACCAAATGTTTTGACTAGCCATAGACTAATTTAGTCGCCCATTATTCATGTACAATTTTGTTTCTGTGCAGTGCTATCTAACTTCAAATGTTTTTACTAGGGTTATTCTTCTGTGCGCACCACTCGTCCACCTCGGTTACTGAGCATGCCCTCTTAACATGGTGGTATAAGAAATGCATTGCGTAACAAAATACTTCCGCCCTTATGAATCAGTGCAACTTCTGTCACGAGCCAATAGAAATCTAAAAACTTCAATACAAGCCAACTTTCTAACTGAATTCATCTGCTGAAAGTTATCTCTGAACTTGTATATCAGTATAAAGGTGATGCTATTGTTACAGTGTGTAGCCGAGATGTCTGAAGACGACGAGGATTTTTTGGAAGCTGGGTCAAACGACGACGATACTAAAGCTGAAGCTGTTGTGTTGGTGTGCTCTGGTGTTCCAGAGGTGCTCCTGAGGTTGAACTCAGACTCTTACAGCCTGGGAACGCCCCATAACAGTTCGGTGGGGTTGCTAGGTAGGCAGCAAGTAACCGATGAGGTTGATACTTGCTGCACCTGGCTGTGATTTGAATATAGATTGAGCCCTGAGGGTCCAGTCGAGTGTGGCTTAACGCGACATATCCAGCTATGGCGAGGTAGCCAGATCCATGTTTTGCCCAACCTTGCTGTAGGTGCTGTATGCTTTGTAAAGTCTTGTACATAAACTCCACTTCATCTCTTAGCTTTCATTTAGTGTCGTCGGCTTCGGTATATTGCTATATCGAACAATATATGGGCGTTGACTAAATTTCGCCCTTATTTGTTTGGGAGGCCCTTTCGCATAGTGACAGCCTACAATGTCTTATGTTGGTTGTCGTCCCTTAACGACCCTACTGGGCATTTAGGTCACTTGGCCTTGTGCCTACAGGAATACATATTTGATATTGCGTACAAGTCAGGCCGTTTGCATAAAGACGTTGACTGTTTGTCCCATCATCCCGTCGATCCTCTAGAATTACTCTACTGTACTGCTGACGACTACATGTTGTCCATCACGGAATTTCTGCACATCGGCTCCAAACGTAGTCTTGACCCTTCCCTACGACCCATTATCGACCAGCTGTGCACTGACAACTCCGATCCTTCCATCAATAGGTTCGTGCTGCGTGACAATACATTGTTCCGACACAATATGCGCCCAGATGGTGCCGACCTTTTGCTTGCCATTCCTACTCATCTCCGCTTGACTGTTTTAGCCCACCTTCATGATGCCCCTACAGCAGGACACTTGGGCGTATGATAACGTGCACCGCCATTTCTTCTGGCCTGGCCTTTATTGCTTTGTTCGCCACTACGTTGCAGCTTGTGACCTGTGCCAGCATCAGAAGAAGCTGCAACTTCAGCCCGGTGGTCACCTTCAACCAACCGAAGTTTCTCCTGACCCATTTTCCCGCGTCAGTCTCGACCTCCTCGGGCCTTTTCCAACATCGGCTTCCAGGAATAGATGGATTGCAGTCATCACTGATTACACAATGCATTACACTATCATGGGAGCTATCCCGACCAGCTGTGCCTCCGACGTCGCTGATTTCCTTCTTAACGACGTCATCCTGCTTCATGGTGCTCTCCGTCAACTACTTGCGGATCGAGGCCCGTGCTTCATTTCTAAAGTTAATGATGACTTGCTCCAGTCATGCTCTACCCCCCACAAATTTATGACAGCCTATCATCCCCAAATGAATGGCCTTACTCAGCTCCTTAACCGGACATTTACGGACATGCTGTCCGTGTATGTTTCTGACCACCACCAATTCGGACATAAGTTTGCCATTCGTCACATTTGCATACAATTCATCCCATCTAGATATCACCGGCTACTCACCCTTTCATCTCCTCTTTGGCCGCAACCCTCTGCTCCCTTTCTACAGTTTGCTGCCTGCTGAAGACCATTCGAGCAGTTATGCTTCTGATGCCATAGCACATGCCGACGCCGCCCGAAACATTGTTCTGGATCATCTCAGGGCTTCCCAAATGGTCCAAAAACATTGTTACAACAATCACCATCACGATGTACGCTATCCACCTGGCTCCCTCGTCCTTCTTTGGCTCCCGGCCCGCCGTGTGGGCCTGTGCAAGAAACTCATGCCCCGTTAGTGACGTGACCAACAAGATCACGCCCCCTGTCTTTCATGCCAAATCCCACTGCACCACCTACACAAATATTTCACGTTGCTCGTCTAAAACCCTACTATTCCAGCCCATCGGTTTAGCAAGCACAGGGACCGTGTTTGCCCTGGGGGGGGGAGGTGTTGTGTTTGTATGCTCTGGTGTTCCAGAGGTGCTCCTGACATTGAACTCAGACTCTTACCGCTCGGGAAGGCCCGGAACACTATCATCAATGCTACGTTATGTCTTCAGGTTCACTAGTCAGGTGGGTAATCTACTTCCTGGCTGTTGCAGTCAGAAAACACCAAAAAACTTTATTCCATGTGCCGATTTCTTCTAATGTGTTGGCATTAAAGTCCCTGTTCTCCAGAATATCCACTATTGTCATTGTTAGAGTTAGCATTGTAAATTAAAAGTCATAGGCATGGCTCTGGCAGGTGGTAGCTGGCAGCTGATATGACCGTGAACTCATTGGTTGTAGGACAGCGCGATGTCATCCAGCCATGTGACATGGCCAATTTGACAGGATTTGCCAACTCAGGCTTCTCAATTTGGGTGGAAGGGTGAGGGGCATTGAACCCTTCAGGACCGTTACATTCAGAGTGAGACATGCTGCTACTAGGCGTGTTTGTTAGGCTTAAGGCGGCACTTTGTAACATGTCGGTTGGTCTTTCTCACAATTGGTTGGTCGCTTACAATTGTATGCTGGAGAGTACGAGTGGAATGGCAGAGTCAGATTTTAAGGGATTATTTATTAGTCATTGTCCCACCATGGTCATGCAGTGGTTTGGGGCACTTGACTGCTGTGCCCAAGGATGTAGGGTCGGATCTCGGTTATGATGACCACTTTTCGATGAAGGCGAAAAAGCAAGGTGTCCGTGTGCTGTGCGATGTCAGCGCACGCTAAAGAGCCCTCCACTATTGCGTCTTTCATAACCTGAGTCGCTTTGGGATGTTAAACTCCGTAAACCAAAGCTATTTACCAATCAAGTTGCAAAGTGCATATATGTGGGTGAGGATCGACAAAGGGACCCCCAAGCGAAAGCCATTAACATTGTCACATCATATCCTTAAAGGCAAAGGTCAAGTGTGCCCCCTCCAGTTTTTGTTCATACTTTTCTTGCTTGTAGATGTTCCTCGTCTACATGTAGCAAAATGTAAAAACTGTGAGGGCCTGCTTCTGCCCATGTGTGATAATGCCATCCATGCCTGCCAGGCAGTATTCTTACAAAACGAGAGGAGATACTTCTCCCTGTGAGTCAGATTTTTTTTGCACCTTTTCACCTTCATCTGCAGCCAGTACCAAATAGCTATTGAAAACAGAATGAAACATATCAAATGGCACAGCAAAAATGTGACTCCTTCTTTTGGTGCACACCTGATTGAGTATTCAGTAATACCTAGCACATTCCAAAGCCATGCAGTGTGGACATTGCACAAGTGAGATAGCAAATAAGCTCCCTTTAATATGCCACAATGATCACTGGTCATAATAGAACAGGTGCCATCTGCATTTTAATTCCAGAAGTGGTGTATTTTTATTGCTGAATTTGTCTCCTTATATATTCTGCTCCTGCAGCATTGTGTGACGCATCAAGGAGCACAGCTACAGTGCTGCTGACAGCCACAAAAGCCAGTGCCATGCCAATTGCTGTGCTTGTACGCAGCTCACAGTGCAGGGATGGAGACAGCTTGGCTTCCCATCTGCTGATGTGCCCACTGTGCTTTGGATTCAGTGAGGTAAGAGCTCCTGAACTAATGTGGGAGCTGGCAGCTACCAGTGGTGCCTAACATATCAAACAATGTAACACGTACATGATAAGCTGCTCTTTGAGGTTAGATGTGTTTCCTTTGTTTTCAACAATTATTAGTTTCTTAGTTCAGTTTTCCCTCTAATATTGGTGTTTGAAAAGCACCTCTCTCAATGTCAGTGCTCACACATGCCATGTCTGTCCAACTTTTGTACAGCTAAACTTCACACATTGCAGTGGGGAAGTACACGAAGGCAACCGCAACAATACACCATCAGGGACACGCTGCCAGAACTAACCCAACCTAGCTTCAGCGTCGTCTTTGTTCGCCACACCACCCCAGCACATCTTCATCATCTTGATACTGCATACCGTTGCAATATTATTGCCTTTATCTGTGGTTTAACCTCTTCTACCCATGAGCACAAAAGTGTGGCAGTGTCCTAAAGATGACCTTATAGCCATCATTCCCTGCATTAAGTGATGAGAATCATGAGCCCTAAATGTTGCTGTGCACAGGCACTTTAGCTGCCTGCCGCACCTAAAAGAATTCTTATCTCTTTGGTGGATGTCAATCCTTGTTGCAGGTTCCTGCCACATTCATGTCCAGCTCATCTTGGCCTGAGAAGGATGCCCTGCACAATGCCTGGCCCTCGACACAACAGTTTTTATGCTATTTTGATATCCTGCAGGCAGAGTGGTGGTGAATTGCTTCTACACAAAACAACATGGACAAAGATGACTGCTTCAAGGCGGCTTCCAAAAGGTATTGCTAACATACCGCTTGAAGGCATTCACATAAGATATGGAGCAAGTGTTCTGGGAAAAAAAAATTTTAATGATTGAAGCGTTGTATCTGCGCCATCCCATTCTTTGAGTGCTATGTTCATTCGCTAACTCCTGAAAGTCCCCATGGGTGTGTGTGTTACCATTGGGGGGGTGCAGTTCCGTCATACATTTTATATATGAGGGAAAAATATGGAAACAAGATCAATGATTTCTGTCTGCATTGGTGTGGTGCTCAGGCAATATGAATGCTTGCCATCTTATCCATGTTTGCATTCTTCTTGAGCTCATTTCATTTCGATGAACTTGACATGTATAATTTTCTTGATGAAGAAGTCTGGTGAATTCATGCTATCATACATGATGGGTAAATGTCAAATGCAAAGTGATGTGGACATACCTGTTCTGAGCCAGGATGTGCTGTTTACTCTAATGAAGAAAGACTATGGCTTAGTTGAAGCATTTAACAAGAGATTCTGCGAGCCCTTTGCCTTCTCTTTCTTCTTGTCTGCCTGTTTTTCTCTCTCTTTCTCTCTTGGCTGGGCTTCTGATTTCTTCTTTGCTTTCTTCTTTTTTATCTTGGCTTGATCTGCCTTGGCTTGGCAGCGATCTTCTTGGACACCAAGCCGGGTCTTCTCTCATCTGCCACTTGGCTTGCAGATTTCTCTGACAGCTGCTGCAGGCTTCATTTACAAGACCACATGACATGGGCTTCCAAAACGGCTCTCATCGTAAAATAACAAAATGGTCATTAACAACTTACTGGATGGTTTCTTCTTTAAAGTAACAGTGAGGGTAAATAATAGTTGGTCTGTATGGATATTGTATGATATTTTAAGCACTGAAAACAACCCACGCTCACTGGAAACGAAGGTTGTACAAGTTAGGAAAGACTGAGAAACAAAATACATTTACTGGCACCACTGGTCGATTTTGCATATACAATTACTACAAATGAAAATCTGAATAAGCTGACAAGCGTCGTTGATACTGTCTGCCCCCATACTAAAGGAAAGTCCTTAACCTTGTTTGCACTTTTCTTGTGTCAACAGAAATGTTTTTGCACAAATTCTCAAAGCTTCTCAAGTGAATTAAATTAAAAGCAAATTCTCAAGTGAATTAAGCTACTAGAAGCAACCAGAAGGAACCAACAGCAGCATCCGTGCTTTCGCATTACTCCAGTGTAGATTCTGCAGTGCTCTTTAATTTTTTTCTTTGTTCTAACTGTCCGAGATTGTAGCAGCTCGATGCCAGGCATTGTTCATATATCATTTAAGAGGAGACGCGTGTGAAAAAACGGTGATTTTAATGTAAAAGATTGCCTTTTTTTAAATTGTTTTATTATCTTCAATTCTTCCTCTTTTATGTCCACCCCAGCCTCAAAAGTAGACGAGAGGTGATAAAAAAATTACAAGGGTTCAACGCTGCTGAACCAAATGTTGAGTGAAAGTACTAACTGCGGGTGACCGAGCGTTCTTCTCTTTTTCTTCTTCCTCAGCCCACATATAAAGCCCCGCTTTAACCAAGCCATATGAACATGCCTTAGTGGCCTATAGGGGTAACGTGAATGCCAGGGTCCTAGAAGGCTGATTCTGACATAACCGTCCCATGTGAAACGAGGGACCCAAGTTGGCAGCTCCTGCCGACTGCTTGAGTTGGTAGCCCAGCTCTCACCCTAATGTCATGTGGGGTGTGACGTCACAGCGTCACGCGGGTAAGACGTGGTTACCGGCCGTGCTATGCTGAAAGCTGGAAACCTAGAATAGCATTGCTTTCACAATAAAATCTGCGTTGTGATCACATAAGGTGACACATCAATGAGCAGAATTGAGTTGCTTTTATGACGGTTACGAATTTCAAACATGGCGTCTACCACTTTTGTGGTGTTGCAGGCAGGTAGAAAGAGCTTTTTGAATTTTGGGAGTCCTCCAACAGTCTTCAAAAAATAGAAACAAGTTTTTTTTCTCTCCCCAAAACCTGCACCATGACTCTCTAAAATGCCACTGCCATTGGCTCAAAGTTGCTGTACCATGTGTTGGGTTGCCGTGCTGTGGTTCAGTCAGAGACACACAGGCTTTGAGCAAGTTTTGGAGAAACTAGGTAGGTTACCTTCTTGGAAATTGATTTTACTGAGCACTGCGCATGATAGTCTAAAGGTCTCAAGGATGTCTGCTAAAGAAACTGTTGAGGCCAAGTCCCCTCCTCGCTACATGACGAAGAAAGCTTGCACAGAGGACACAATTCAGAGACAATGTGAGGGACGTACATACCAGTGCGGGAATATTCTAAGGAAACGTGGTGCTTTGGAGCTCCTTAAGCTGCATTTTCCCAAGTTTGTTTAAATGAAGTGTCATGTTCATTCATTAAATGCTAGCTGAAATTTTAAAACCTTCTTTATTATTTTCAAGCAACCTTATTGCTTGTGCAGGACATTACGCGACCTGTCAATGCTGTATAACTATGAGATTATGTATGGACATTTTTTAGTACTTGTAAAATACAGCTAGGCTGTTTTTCATTGCAATTCGTTTTTGTGAATCAGATATAAATTTGCACAAGCATCGTAATTCTACCAATAAAGCGTAGCATTAAAGAGTAGCACTTTTATTAAACCTTCAATGAATTTACATATAGAACACTTTCTTCTCATTGTGTAGGGTGTGTCACAATGAAGGAAATGACATATTACTCTCTGCTTTATGATATTTATACTGACATCAAAAAGGTGCACAAATACAGCCTTATATTTCAAACTAAGGAGTTGCAAAATTTAAACCAAACTAGATAGGCAGGAATTAACATCAGATTTGAAAACAGCTCCTAAAAATTGACCAAATGTAAACTTTTCAGCTACCTGGCTCTAATATTAACAACAACGTTTCGTTCTGGAGCATTTTATTTTATTTATTTATTTCAGAATACTACCAATCCCATTTGGGATTATTACAGGAGTGGGAACATGGCAATCTTAAAACAAGTACAATACAGACCAGACAGCGTACAAGAACCAAACATACATGAAACATAGGCAGTTACAGTACATGGTATATATTACATTAGTTTTCACAGTAGTTCTTAACCATGGGAGATGGGAGGAAGGTGGGAGTGAAAGAAGAGGTGCCGCGGTAGAGGTCTCCGGAATTATTTCGACCACCTGGGGTACTTTAATGTGCACTGACATCACACAGTTCATAGATGCCCTTGCGGTGTCAGTGCACGTTAAAGATAAAAAATGGTGTTTTCCTTTTCAAGACTTACACCAGCTGGAGAGTGGAATGCAAAGGTTAAAGACTGGTACTATTTGCTTTTGTTTGCCGCTTACTCAATTTTTCCACTAACAAGCTTCTAGGTGTCCACCTAATAGCAAGTAACACAAAAACAGATTGCACTTGAGATGCCATATGTCCATATTTCTTTTACTTCCAGAATGCATTGTTATATTAAGTTTGGAGTGTAGTGTTCTCATAAAGAAATTGTCGTACTTGTTGTAAAAATAAGCCACGTTTTTCTTAGTTTTGGAGCAACATTGTCTGACCTGCCCCTTTATGAAATGAAAAGATTCCCTGCAACATTGTGAAAAACATTACACACTTTGTTTATTACCAAGCGGCCAGAAATGCAGGTGCACTTGAAGCAGCTGGGAATCTTGGATCATTTGTTTCCCATCAGAGATGATGTCCGCCTATGCTGGATGTACCCAGCAGGAACATGATGCAAGGCTCAAGCAAGCACGTCGGCTTTCAGCTGTAGACACCTCCTCAAACCAAAGTAAGTGTGTCTTTGGAGTCTCGGAAGTCTCATTCCTAGGTGTCATTGCCTTGCCACAAGGTAAACCAGGTCAATGTAAGATTGAAGCGGTTCACTCAGTGGCACCTCCCACAGATATTGCATATGTCAGATATTTACCCAGGATGGTGAATCATCCTGCCAGGTCCCTACCACAAGTCTTGGAAATCACTCCACCGATATGCACCCTGCTAAACACGAGCACTAATTGCTCTTGGCAGCATGAAGGAAGCGGCATTCATGAAATTCAAGGAACCTCTGATGTCTGGCCACTGCTTGTCTGGGTACCACCCATCTTATGCCACAATAGTTTCAGCAGGTACCAGCAATTTTAGATTGGAAGCAGTCCTATTGCAGACACCTAGTGAACGTAGGCCGGTGAGTAGCCTTTGCCTCTAGGTCAGTGACCACGACAGAATAAAGGTACATTTAGGTGGAAAAAGAGGTCTTGGCTGCATCGTGGGCCATCCAGAGATTCAAAGAGTTTATCAGAGATATTGCGTTCACCATGGAAACTGATCACCTTCATCTCGTCTCACTGTTTTGCAAGATAAAACTTGACATCCTTCTTCCGAGAGTGCAAAGACTCAGGCTAAAGACCATGCTCTATTAGCTGCAGATGTTTTACGTCCCTGGAAAATTATTGGCTACCGCTGATACAGTGTGTTGGATCCCTTCCAAGGTACATACAGTGGTCACTGTAGAACTTTTTGCTACAGAAGTCGTAGCTTCTGCTTCAGGAGTACTACATGTAAACATACAGGATCTCAAGAAAATGCAAAGGTATGATGAACAGTGCAGCAAACTACTCATCTCTTTCTTCTAAAACGGCTGGCTGAAGAAGCCAAAGGTGTCCCTTCATGCAGCAAAGTATGCATCAGTGAAGGATGAACTTTCTATTTATGATGACCTTCTCGAAAGCCCCGCCGCGGTGATGCAGTAGATAGGCCACTCGACTGCTATGCCCAAGGATGCAGGGTTGAATGCCGGCCACAGTGGCTGCTTTTTACATGGAGGCGAAAAGCTTAGCGCCCATGTGCTGTGTGATATCAATGCACATTAAAGAACCCCAGGTTGTTGAAATTTATGGAACCTTCCATTGCGGCATTTCTCATAGCTTGAGTTGTGTTTGGACGTCAAAACCTCATAAAACCAAACCTTCTCGAAAGAACTCACCTCATTATCCCATCATCACCTAAGCTCGCAGTTTTAGTGGTTCTATGCAAAGAACATCATTCCACTACTCGCACAAAGGCCCTTGCTTGGGAGTCTGTAAGGTGGCCGGGTATAACAGCTAAGATTTCCTCTCTCATAGCCAGTAGTGAAAAGTGCGCTGAAACTTCAGTGAATCCAGAAGCAACACTCGTCCCTACAAGCCTCCCTGGTTGTCCATGGAAAGTTCTCGGCCTGGATCTATTTCACTTGAATGGCCTAACTGTATTGATGGCCGTGAATTACTATTCTCATTTCCCAGAGATTGTGACTCTCAAAATTACAACTGCTCAAGTGGTTATCGATATGCTTAAAAGCATGTTTGCTCATCACAGGATAGTGTAGCAAGTGAGGCAAGACAATGGTCCGCCTTTCTTTTCTCCTAATTTTGCCATCTTTGCTGCCTCACACTGCTGTGACCACATCACTAGCAGCCCTCATTTGTCAGAGTCTAATGGGAAGCCAGAACGGGTGATCTGCAATGTGAAAGACCTTCTCCCCAAAGTGGAGGATCCTCACCGTGAAAGATCCTCACATTGCCCTTAACATATGCCAAGGGTGAGTGGTTTCGGCCTTGCTCAACTTCTTATGGGAAGAAGACTGAGAATGTGAGTCCCTATAACAGACGAGTAGCTTTGTTCACACTGGAAGGAAGTAGCAGCCAAACATAAACTATGTAAGGAAAAGTCTGTCAAAAACTTCAAACGTCATCATTGGTCCAGAGATTTCCCAGACAGTTCCAGATTCAACCAGGCTGAATCCATGGTACAGTTTGAAGTCAAGCTCAGCATTCACAGTCTCTTATTGAAACAGAGCGTGGAAGAGTTTTTCAGTGCAGTCGCAGACATCTGGTTCCCTTCCTCATTGCCCAACACTGCCGATCACACGTGATAGCAGCACCTGAACCACTCGCCCCCTTTGACAGAAGCACCTACTCCTTCAATTGATCTGGGTGGAAGGGGTGGTATCGGATGTTTCATGTCAGTTGTCATGTTTGATTAAAAAAAAAGGAAGCAAAGGGGGGAGCAGGGAAAGTGACCTATCTATTTTCAGTATAAGTGCTTCTGATTAGTGATTAGTCTTCATTCCAAGACATACTTTGTTTGCTTGCTGTGTGTTAATTTTTGTTACAGCCAAGCACCAGCTTGAATTTTGTGCCTCTTTACATCCAGCAGGTAGAAAAAAATGAAGTGTGCAATGTAGGGAATGCTGGAACGTTCAGGCTTGTGCAACATTGCATGAATAAGGTTTTCGTTTATTTGTATTCTCTGGTTGGCTTCCTGGAGCCACATCCTCAGGGTGAATAGTCGGAACGCCTACACCGAGGTCGTTTTTGTTGGTCTATGGGGATCGAGCTTCTATCAGCTGCTACCCTCAACAGAGCTGCAACCGTCTGCTGCCAGAAAACTCCTCTGTGCCGCTAGAATTTATTCTCACCTTTCATCAATGAGGTAACCTCAGACGAGTAGAGCCCCATATCAAGGAAGTATTAACACCCTAAGTGCACCCGGGATAGCCAGATACTAGTAAAATATGTTCCCATGCCCCTAAAGGTTAGGTGTGTCATTTTTGTATGTGTCAAGCCTGTTCATGTAATTTCAATGTTTTCATTGGAGCTGCCAGAGAACTCACACATGTTTTCCAGCTGCAGCCTGCAAGGAGGTTAATTGGCGCAGGGCGCACAACAGTCGGCGTTGCATTCAGGGGCCACATATTTCTGCATCCTGAGTGGTAAATAAACACATTTTTCTTATTTCACAGTGCAAGTACAATCTCTTCCCTTCATGAAGAAGAGCCCAGTACACCCTAAAATGTTGCAAAATTATGAAACCTCATTTTGAAGGTGATGCATTTTTAAAACACTGCGATTCGTGCGTGCGGGAGTCATCCGGCGGCCAGCGCTGGACAGGAGCGCATTGCATAGAGATGCGCATTCAAATAAAATTTTCCGGAAATTTCTGGTTACATCGTGTGGGCAGCTGTTCGTACACGGTTGGCATGTGCTTTGAAGAACACTGCGACAAGGTATGCAATGACACTTTGAACCCATATGTTCAAAACAGCACGTGTATACTGCGAAGCCGGGCATACTCCTAACAAGCACTCTGTCCGCTGGCCTCTCCAAATTGCACAATCTTCTTTTGGTCCAACATGCTAGTACAAGCGCTACACTTGGTCAGATACATTCGTTGAAACTGGGCAGCCTAGATGCCTTACGCGAACAGCCGCTCTCATACTGCACAACAAATGAAAGAAAACTGCGCACCGGTGCAGGCGACACTGCCTCTCCTCCCTCCGCGGTCTATGCAGCATGCCTCGCGCGGAGGGGGGAGGGGGGATGTGTTCAGGATATTGATTGGCCTTGCAGTTCGCCAGATGGTGCAGCCTGTCGAATCAGCTTAAAGGTTTAAAGTTCCAGTGACTTTAAAGGGCCACTGACCAGGGTATCGCTTTTCAAGCAAAGGAGCCTAATGTTTCGATCAGGTACCGGAGATAGTCTGTGCAAAATGCTACAGCTATACGCGCGCCGCAAAGCAGCAAAAATACAATTCAAAGCTCTGTCATCCATCCCTTTGGGAAACCAGCATCCCCTAACGACATCAATTGGTCCGTCTCGCTGACTGACGGGTGAAAGGTGTGCGCCGCTCGCTGCGCACTTTTCCTTCGCCACGGACGGACTGAATGCAATAAATGCAGCGGCGCGCACTCCCTCGCCTGTTCTGTTTTCGCTCACGCATACTCACGCAGAGTGCCACGCCCCATCTCCCGCCAAACGCGGAGGAGGAAGGGGAATTTGGCTTGCGGAGACTTGACGACCGGGCAGGAGAGTGAAAAACATTTGCGATGAAACGGGAGGATAGAAACACGTCACAATCGAGTGATTGCGGGGGCTGTAACCGCGTTATTAATTACTTTTTTTCAAAAAAATAATTTACGGCCTTGCGTTCTGGAGGCGAAGCCTCACAGTCACCGGGGAAAAAATATTTTCGACCGGAGGGTGGACAGTGGCCCTTTAAATCGGCTCATCTGCTCACCACGACGAAAGGTTTCGCTGTAGACTACTGCAGTTTTTCGCCGATTGCTAAAAATCCTGGCAAGTTCTGCTGTTAAACTACTTATCGGAAAACGTAGACCATGTCATGCTACGGTGTGGTCGGCGTTCTGAGTCCGAAAATTCAAGCAGGTCGCGCACAAGTTTTTGACAACTCGGAGAGATAAATGCCGCGTGTTACGCCGGCATGAGTAAACGCGTGTCGCTCGCACGCCCTCGAATTCGGACTCTCCGTAGCGTCAGTCGCTCCTCGGCCTTCACGGACAGCAGGGTTGTACGCATGGTGCTCCCTTGACCTCGGCTCCGAGCCGCTTACCGGGCCGCTCGGTGATAAGACCACTGCAGAGTGTGTGTGCGAAAAACTTTATTTCAGGGAGGAAGCTTGAGGTAGCCGCGGGGCAACCCTACGCAATCACTAGGTGGGCTGCTCATTACAGGAGCCCATTGGCGACCGCCGCGGCTCGGGCTCGGTGGACCAAGACCTCCTGGCTTGCCAGGTCGGAGCAGCCGAGCAGGGCTGCCGTCCTCCCGGGTGGGGTTGGGTTTGGGGCGAGGTTCGGGGTTGACTGGCAATGCCCACACCATGTGGAAGATGTCCGGAGACTTCTCCGCACATGTCATTTTCCTGTACAGGCAGGATCAAAGTGCTTTAAAACAGCCGGGCACAGCAACCTTTTGGTTTGTACTAGTTACGGCGTAAGCGGTGCTACGCCGTAACTAGTACTAGACTGTGCACGGCTGTAATTTTTTTTTTTTCTTTTTGTGGCTAACGCTCCCGTGCGGTGCCGGTGGCCAGCGGCGACCCTCGCGCGCACGCATCTAACGCTTCATGATTTTGCGATATGTTTAGGGCGTGCTTTTGTTCGTAAAGGACCGACGTCGTACTTGCACTAGGAGATCATTAAACTGGGTTTAAAACATCTGTTTACTCGTATTTCGCTATTCTTATGGGCCGCATTCCCACTGTGGATGCCGAAGGGGCGGCTGGTGGCGCTCACGTCGCCCCGGAGTTGCACGGCCTAAGTCCTGGTGCAGCCTGGTGCGATGTTGCAGGCCTTCCTGAAATAGAATATTCGGTTTGTTATGTCTCATTTGCAGGGCTCCCAGGTCCTTATCGAAATCACGGAAAACACAGAAGACGAATGATGAGCACTCCTCGTGCAACGATGACGCCGTAATAGCTTATCTACCACATTCGCTGGACACCGTGACCTCCTTTGCTAGCGGCGACTCCGGGCAAGACAAGCCCAAGTCACCAGCCACCGGCAAGGTCGCCGACCGATTTCGGCAAGAAGGGTAGCTGGGATACACAGCCCGCGGCGAAAGCAGCAGCAGCCACGACGTGGTCGTGGACTACACGGAGGTTCTCTCGGTCAAGCTGATGGGCACCGACCCACGCACGCAGGCACCTGTCCAAAAAAGCTGCGCACCGGCGTCCGTGTGCTGTGCGATGTCAGCGCACGTTAAGGATCCCCAGGTGGTCAAAATTACTCCGTAGCCCTCCCCTACGCCCCCCCCCCCCCCCCTTCTCTATCCACTTTCACTCCCGCCTTCATTACGGCGTACTGTCCACAGAGCAAGTGTGACAGATACTGCGCTTTTCCCTTGCTATGAACCAACCAACCAACCAACCGACCACTAGCGCACTGAAGATGTGAACCCTATAGCACGGTGTGCCGAAAGAGTGTGTTCTGTGCTCGTGTAGTTGCTGCGCAGGCTCCTAAGTGAATACGCTGCAAGTGAAGATGCCATGTCTTTGATTAACACGTCCGCTGAGTCCACCATCTGGCGGGTACCTTGCCAAGCGCGTCTCCCTCCACCCTCTAGCCTTTTCCCTTCAATGTGGTCGTTATTCGTTCGTTTTCGAACCGAAAACAAGCCATGGGGGCGACGCTTTTCTCTTGGCCATATCAGAGCCCCTCAATACTTTGAGGGACTCTGGCCATATTTGGGCCGACTACTGATCATGCTTGCTGAGGCAGACCCCAAATAAAGAGCATTACAACTGCAGAGAAATTCCATCGGCTGTGTTATTTTTGTGTTTTGTCGATACCTGGCTTACAAATGCCCAGAGGTTTCAATAGGGGTGGCTAAAGTTTCTGGTGAAGGTGAGTAAAGTTTTATTTTGAAGTGTTTTCTAAACTCCTGCAGCGTAAATAAATTTAACGGAAAAGGGCGTACGATGTGCATAGGAAGTTTCGCTGTGCGACGTAGTGTCCTGCGGTGCCTTGTTGACATGTTATGATGTCAGCGCACGTTAAAGATCCTCAGGTGGTCGAAATTACTCCGTAGCCCTCCACTACGGCTCCTCTTTCTCTCTTTCCACTTTCACTCCCACCTTCCTCCCTTCCCTTACGGCGCGGTTGAGGTGTGCACAGAAAACAAGCGAGACAATTACCGCGCCTTTTCCCTCCATTCGGCGTCTCAGCCAGAGTCGCTTTAGGACGTAAAACCAAATGTCTAAAGCCAAAACCGAACGGCCCCGCCGGGGTGGTGCAGTGGTAAGACGCCCGACTACTGTGCCGGAGTTCCCGGTTTCGAACCCGACCGCGGCGGCTGCGTTTCGATGGAGGCGAAACGAAATGGCGTCCGTGTGCTATGCGATGTCAGCGCACGTTAAAAATCCCCAGGTGGTCGAAATTACTCCATAGCCCTCCACTACGGCTCCTCTTTCTCTCTTTCCACTTTCATTCCCACCTTCCTCCCTTTCCTTACGGCGCGGTTCGGGTTAAAGTGATTAAGCGAAAGAATGTCATAATCTTCTACAATGGCACTGACGGTCGGCGCCATTGGCCCTGCAATTACATTACATGAAGTAACGTTGTGATGGTGGACCATCGTGGTTTGCACTGAACATATTGCGTGCATCGTACGCTTCGTTTCTGTGCTACGCGGTAGCGAAGGGGTCGCATGTCGCTAAAGAGAGGGTGTCGTGGCTAACGCGGTCGGCGTAGTTGGCAGTGAGCTAAAAAGGCCTGCTTGCTCGGCGGGGTCATGTCACAGCACATGACCTGGCGCGGGAGTTTCAAATACCGTGCAACGATCACGTACCGTTACACTTAATGTGAAAGCGAGGAAAACGTGACAAGTATTGCGAAATAAAGGTCACCGCGTGTCTCAGATGATTCATATTTATAACGTGCCTAATTGCGCTAGAAAAAAAAGCTGAAATGCGAGTCAGATATGCTCCCGACGCTTAAAGCTTGAGAATATGCGCGGTTTACGCGTATGTCGTATTGCACGTGAACTGGAGTCTTGCGAGTGTGTGCTAGTAAATGGGCGTGTAATCAGCACAGGCGGCAGTCGCGTCATAACCAACGGGGCTAATCGTCCCCTTAATTTTTTTTCTACTTTTCATGGAACTTCGTATCAATCGTGAGGCAACGGTGGAATAGTGGGTATGCTGTTAAGAATGATTAGAGTGGTCTGCGTTCCGGTGCGTAGCAGAACTTGGCTTTTGAAAGCTGTGCGACACTTGCAGTGCATAGTTGCGTTTCGGCAATGGTTGTGAGGCGACGCGCGTGCATGGGCGCGCGGCTATAGCGCCGGTTGGCTGCACTTTCGTCCGTACGAGGCCACGACGCAGCGCTGACGAGGATGACATTTTCGAAATTACAAAAACTTGCATATGCATATTTACGGTGGCTACAAGCCTAAAAGGTAATGAGCATAACATCAATAATTAAAGTTATTGTTCAGCATTAATTAATCAGCCTGCTATAGTTAGCAGGTCTTGGCTGCACTGTCATGCACCATACAGCTGACAATGATATACCAAAGAAAGAGGTCTATCTCAAAAACCCAATTTTTTATAATTACGGGAAGCCTTAGGAGAAGCACTGTATAGACGCTGCTGCTGAAGAAGTGTTCGTCACTTATCCGTCTACAAAAAAAAAAAAAATTGCTGGGGTTCATTCTGGCTGAAACTAGTTTACAGAGCGGAAGCATGATTAAGTATGGTCAGAAACGACTCGCTGTGCTTCAACTTCTCTATGGCTGTCGCTGACCATCAAGGAAACGCAGCCGAAGCGCTGGTTCAAGCGCGCGACTCCTTCATGGCTCTCTGTGAACCTCAAGGACACCACAGACTGGTCTAGACGACTCGGAGGTGTCGAGGGCATTTTGAAGGGAAGGTCCCAGGGGGCGAGCCAGATCGGCGGCAGTTAAGGTGAGGTAGGCATGGGACTGGAAGGCTGTGTGGCATTGCTTCAGACAATGTTGTATGTTTGTGGAGGCATGTATCGGCACGAATAAAGTTTCGCAAGGTGTACGAAGTGAAAGGAGAAGCGAGCGCCGGCGGCTCCGCGCGCTGCACTTGCGAAGGTGCGAGTGGTATACGGCTCCTCGCGCCACACCTGAGGTCATTTCTCGGAAGGACAAGACCTTCAGGTTTGGCATGGGAGAAGTAGCGCTTCCTCTCTAAAACATGCACCGAGTCTCGATCCATACGCAGATGAGATATGTGAGAGTGCCAGTTGCTTCAGTTCCAACGGGTCTGATATGCGTCTTTGGAATTTCTAGAGAATAGCAGTACGTTGACCTTTGGGATTAATCGGAATGGCATCTTCGCAATCCGATGGAGCATTCTTTTCGTAGGCACCTCATTGCGCTGCATCCTAACGGCTTTGTAATAGGCCGCGTCAGGACGCGCACTATACGAATATATTGGTCAAGGGATGGCATCGATGCCTGGTCAGATGTCGCAGATGTGGCTGTACAGTTTCTTATCGAACTCGAACTTGAAAGCTGTCGCTTAGCAGTATTCCTGACAAGGATATTGCCGGTGAAGATATCGTGCCTTATTTCAATTAATATTTACATTTTCGCTTAACAAAAATTAGTAATCGGGAAAAACCATGCATCAAATCGTTTCACATCTGATTTATTTCACCAGCTAAACTCCAGTGCCACTTCGAAAACTTTTCAAATTTAGTTTAAAGAAGTGGAATGTATAATCTGGAGATATGTCCTGTACGCAGGCCAAAGAACATTAAACGAAGCGATTTCAACGCCGCCATTATAGAATTCGCGGTGGGTATGTTGCCAGCGTCCGCATCAACGCCATGAATTATGACGTCAGTTTGACGCACCAGAATAGAGTTTGACAGGCAGCATGAAGAACACCGGGGAAACAGCGCCAAGATAAAAGACAACAACAAAAAAGCACCCTTCCGCTTCCTGCCGCACGGCGCCAGACGAGCAGAGCCCTCTCCCACTGCTCAGCGCTGCCGCGGACTAAAGGTAGCTTATACTTTGGAGAGGAAGAAAAGATGATAGAACAGGGCTTGATCCGCCGGATCCAGTGTATCCGTCGGATTCGCCGCCTTGTTTGGGTCGGCTGCCCTAAGACAGCAGTGAAGGCATTGTTACTGATCGCAGCTTTGAATCGGACAGCCGTTTCAGCAGGGGCTTCAGCTGCAGGAAACGAGACTTGGAGTAAGTGACTGGCTGCAGTGCAATTCTAGTAGATATGCTTCAGTGCCGCAACTATAAGGGAATATATACTCACCATGAAATTCTGGACACGTTCATCTTTCAAAGGGATGATTGTTTGTGAATTAATTCTCCTCAAGGGTTGTTGCTATTAACTTTTTGTTTTAACAAATATCCGACGTTGGTTGGCTATATTTGTTCTGACTAACCAATGGGAGCGAAAGACAAACTTATAATAATTTGGATGTTCATCGGAATATTTATATAACAGCATCTTGCAAGTTTCACAGTTGTCTCACAATTACAACTGATGTGCCCAAGAAAGCTGGACTTTGTCACAGGTAACACGAGCTTGAGAGGTTTTTCTTTTTTTCTGAGTCGAGTTGGTGCCCAATCTTAACGCTTTATTCTTTCAACGCTGGCTGCACTCGTGTAAATCCCGATGCGTTAGCTATACTCCCTTAGCAGAAATATATTCCACCACGGCTTTCCCTATATGCATTGGAATAACACCATTTACGCTTACAGTTGCACATTTACTGGGCGTTGCCCTGCTGACTGGTGGATAGATTCCTGGCTCACATCATGGAAAACTTTTTTAAGAACCTTGTGGGAAAGTTAGTACGCTGATATACTCGTGTGGATGGCATACTAGCCACTTCATCAGCAAAAATGGACTCCACGTCTGGAGATCTTAGCCCACAATGAGCTGTTATTTCGTAACTCTAAGCGACCACAACAAAGGTTTGACCCTGAGCCGGCAGCCCTCTCTTGCCGCACACTCCTGATTTTCACCGTGGTGATGTCTTTTCATTCTGCAGGCGGAGTAATAACGAACACTGCACATACAGTGTTCTCCGCTGCGTTGAGTTATAGCATTTCGCGCGCCACCCCGCCACTATCCTGCCATATATGCGCGCCAAATTTAGTATGACGAAAGGTGCATGAATACGAGCATTTACACCTTTCGTTTTAAGAGAGACACAAACGATTGCGGCCAAAGCAGTAAAGAGTATCCAAAGTAAAGTGGCAGTGAAAGTACTGATTTTAATCAACCTGCGCCATTAAGGGAGCAGTTAATACTGAAGGAATAGGCAGTAATAGGCAAAATTTGTGACAGTTGATTAGTGCATTTTCACAATCCTTTGTTGTGTGTTTGTATATGCACGCGCTCTATTAATGACGCAATTACTCTCTCTGCAGAAGCCGACGTTCCGTTGGCATCTATAACGAGAAAGACAGACGATCAATACGAATCAGGCAGCAGAGCATGCGTTAACCTTAGTGTTTCACCCGGAAAAAGCAGTGCTTTCCCCTCGTGTGTTCGCACCTTGCCAGCGGGCTTCTTCCAGTCAATCAACCGCAGCGTGACGCAGCCGTACACGTCACCTATAGCTCCCTCTCCCGACACATATCGCGGTGTGAGGCGCTGTACCGACTTTCTGCTCTCCCTACCATTCGACGGCGATTAATGACGGATGTTTCTCTGTCTCCACCAGTCACATTACACCAAAGGCAAATCGTTAGGGGCAAAGTTTATAGTTTTTTTGCACTGTCTTTTGTCGGAAAATGCGCCTCATGATACTCACTCCAACCCTAAAGCTGCGTATTTTTGCCGTTGAAGTTTGCATGAGAATAAAAGTATCTTCATGACGAGTGAAGGAACGATTGAGCAGAGAACGCTGTGAAGAGGCGAAATATCTTTGCCGATTCCAAGGAAAAAACGTCCGTTATCAGAGGTTTTAAGTATGAAATGCTTTCAGCTCTCGCTCTCTCAGACTGGAGCGAATATTGTGTAGACAGGGAGTCGAAGCGGAGTTAATGTAAACCAAACTTTCCGAAAGTTTCCGTCGAAGCAGCTGTGACCTTGGCGCTCGCCAAAGGAGCTGGTGTGCCGGAAGCGGATGCGCGCAGTCAAGGCAAAAGCTGCATTGCGGCGGACGCAGATATCACTATTTGTGTACAACACTTACTTCGTCTGCCCGTTGCTCGCAATCCGCTGCAACAGTAGACGTAGACGCTCGTACCATAAGGCGTGCTGCTGCATGCGGCTGAACAAGGAACAAACGCGGGACAACTATAAGAAAAACGAGGATGGTCCAGAAGGGGTGGTCGAAAATGAGTTTTCACGTCCGGGTGGCGCCGCGACATGCTGAAAGAAGTTCATTCTGCCTGGAGCATAACAAAGCTTACATTCTGCGTCATTGACTCGTTGGCGCGTTTAATGGCGGCCGACTGCATCTATGGATCGTTCTGCGCTTAACGGAAGTTGGCCGCTGAAATGCATGGTGTGGTCCGGCATGGCCTGCAGTGCGAATTCATTTCAATAATGCGGTCTACTATATCTACAACCTATCCCAGAGGCTTTAGGCCAATACTGTATGCATTTAATGATTCCATCTACTATCAACGGCAGAAGAAATTGCACGGTCCGAATTTCCTCCCGATAACCTCGCGAGAAAACTTGATGGCAGATAAAGAACGTAACCACCATAATCACTCTAGATTGTTGATATTTACACATCTTTCTCTCTCTCGCAGGCTAGAATTGGGACTTCGCTACAGCCCTCACACAGGCAACCTCAATGTGCAAGAAAAGCAACTACGTCGCTTGGATCGTATAGTGAGCGTTAAGAAAAGTTTATTTCGCATCGAGCCCTGCAAGGCCTCCCAAATATTTACATACACTGGTTTCCCGGTTTGCTACCCAAGATGGAGAAATGAGTGGTCTTAAGAAGGAATGCATCTGCAAGTAAGCAAAATTCAAAAGTACAACAGGATTTCGGCCTACCGTCGTTGCTTCGAGCGGCGTCTGTATTGCATCGGTATACCAATTAACGCTTTGAACTGTTCGTAACCGTACGTCTGTGCCCTTATTACTATGTCAGAAGAACACAGCAGAGACTGTTTACCCCGAGAAGCGGATATTGAAAAGCTGTTCAATGAAGGGCTCCGACTCGACAGTCGAGAGGTTCCTTTCTATTGCCAGGCCGATGGGTGTGTAACTGAACCGAACTGCCGGGAAGGCGTTGTGCTTGACTACATTAAGGACATGTGCGCAGAAGAGGCGCGCATTCTTCAGCACATACTGTGCGCGAAGGCACCCGTGAAAGCGGTAACATTTAGTTCCATCTCATTAAGCGCGCTCAGGGCTGCCTTTGAAAAAGTGGAAGGATGGGAGAGTCTGGAAGAACTCAGAATTCTGGACATCGACTGCGAAGACGAAGAGCTTACCTTAGACCTCTCAAGAGCGCTGAAAAACCTACAAATCTTGCATTTGGAGTCTGAAACCATTTCCGAAACATTCGCTGGTGCAATAGTAAAATATCTTCACGAAAACAAGTCCCTTCAGAAGCTGACTCTGAGGTACTCATGTGACGGCGACGAGGCAGCAGCAACGATCGCAGAAGCGTTGGGGGTGAACAACACACTGAAAAGGCTCACATTGATGTCGGATGAAGTGCCACTCAGTGCAATGACCCTAGTAGCCTTTGCGAAATCACTTGAAATCAACTCAACGCTGGAACTAGTGGATCTCTTGCACAGCTGTTTCATGGAAAAAGAGCTGGTTTCGTCCATGTTCGAGCAAGACTTATACGCAAACCTTTTCAAGAGGATCCTGGTCACCTGGAAACAAGAGCTCCTGCCACAGCTTACAAAACTTATTCGCGAAGACAGACACTACTCAGTGGTATCGGTATCCATCACCTGTTTCGTGGATAAAGAAATTCTGCGGGATTTTTTTGAAGCAGTGGGCTCGAGCAAGACGCTGAGCGCGCTTCACTTGTACGATAGCTCTGGATGCTTCGACGAACACGTGAGTGGTATCGCCGACCTCGTCAAGAAAACTAATACACTGAAGGACATCCATATACTGAAAGACCCTGTGAACTGTACGGGCGAAGGGTATGGCCGGGAACAGCAGCTGGTCCAGATTCTCGATGCCCTGAAAGAAAACCGCTCTGTGACGACCTTCATCATGCAAGCATCATTGACTCAAATTGAGACCGCGATGTCACTGTCCGAACTGCTTGCTGTGAATGATACCCTAAGCGAAGTGGCTATCTTAGATGTGTCGGAAGTCGGTGATATGTACAGTATTATTTTGGAGGGGCTTAGACAGAACCACACTTTGACAAGATTCACGCTTACCCTAAACCCGTTCGAGGACGCGCAGAGTGTTGCCGAAATGAGAAAGCTAGTGAAAAGGAATGGTCGTCTGTTCGACCAAGCTGTTAAGTTTGTGACTGGCGAATGCACCGAACTCGAGGCCGCAGATGCCGCAGAGAAGCTGAGAGCTAGTGCTGCTTTGGTGGATGCATTGAAAGGGCGCACCGGGAAAACCACAGAAGCTGTGCATCACGACATAGAGGCTGCTCTATCTCGGCTAAATAATGCTTAATGTAAACTGCACCGTGGTGCAGTCCGGGCTGGGGCTTAGAAAAGCAACTCTTTGCTCTGTGTTTTTCTCCTCCTTTCTCATTTCTCCGAATGCCGCCTCGTTATAATGATAACCACTGACTTTCTTTCATTTTGAAGCCACTTAACTACCACTGTTTCTATTATGTTATATTTTATACCGTTTTATTCTTATTTGTACATATTCATGGATTGTGTAGCCTGGCAGCATTTGTAGTAGTACGAAATCATTTACTAATAGTTGCCTATTAGTTACCAATGACCTTTTTAACCTTTCGTTATAGGGCACAGTATTAACTCGATAGCGTTAAAGGCCCCATTGATAGAAAATCCGGCGTCAGCGTTGTGAGCGAAGAATCACGGGAATGGCTCTGGCAGTTAATAGTTAGTGGCTAACATGGCCGGGCACTGTTTGGATTTAGGATTGCCTGACGTAACGTGACCGCATTACATGGCTAATTGGGCCGGAGCTGCAACTCGGGTTGCTCGCTTCAGATGGGAGGGTGAGGTTGAAATGCAGCCTTCCAGGACCCTTGGGTTCTGAGCCAGACATGCCACCCCTAGGTCACGCAGGCATGTTGGTGCGGCTTGGTTAAGCGGGTTGTTATATGTTCGCCTACGACTGCGTGCTAAAGAGTTTGGGCGAGATAATGAAGAAATTGAGAGAGCTAATCGGGCGAGGAGCAACGTCGAGGAGCAATCGAGTTATTGTTTACCGCTATCGTGTCGTACCCTAAAGAGTGGAGCTTATGTGTCCCGCTAAATTTTTAATAAGGCGGAATCGGAGGCATTCGCAATCGTTGTCGAACCCAGTTCCTACAATGTCCAAATAGATTCCGAGGTATATACTAGACATGGTGCTGGAACATAAGCAATGGGAACGTGCTTTGAAAGCCGTTGGGCTACCCAACGATATTCCACGCTGCGCTGTGGTGGCAAACAGTCAAGGATAGAGAGGACGTTTCAAGAGAGAGAACATTTATTGATTGACCTTGGTCCGGGTCGTCGCCTCATGCCGATGAGGTGGGACCTATATCGCCTAACATGTGGGTGGTATGGGCAAATAGCTGTGGCCAGATCAATCGACGAAGTCAGCAGGAGGGGCTAGCTGTGCGGCTTTGTCAGGAACAGGGTACGTGGACGCTCAGAGTGCAGAACCGCAAAGGCAAAGGAACGCTATATAGTAATATACAATGCTGTATACTTTATGGGAACCCTGCAGTGCTGCGGCAGTAATTTACGAGGCAAATCCAGGGCTGTAGTAAAGCAACTCAGGTATCGCGTGCCACTGCAGCGAGATGACATTTATTGGCGCAGCCGAATAAGTAAAGCGACAGGCGGTACTGCCAGCTGTTGTCGTCTTGTCGTGTCACCGGGAACGCACCAAAAGCAGAATGTAGCATCCGTATGCATGAATACGGCGTGCCAACCGATCAAGTCGGGGGCCGTACGAACGCTACGAGTCAGGTGGCGTCTATCAAAATTTACAATGTGGGCATTGTTTTTCCATGACCGATGTTGTCCCCAGCTTCAAATTAGACTATGCCATTTCCGGCACATGGCGCGCGTCGGTTTTGGTCACGGTGTGGTTTTGTTATCGGGCTGTTATGCACTAAAATATTTTTTAGTGTCTGGAACCATGATGCCAAAATCACAATTTCAATAAGAGGTTTTGGTACGATATTAAATTCGTTTAGCTTCACGTTATAATTATAGTCGATAATTAAAGGGTTATTCATTAATTTATCATATTTTGACTACCGGCTAGCAGCACACCTGCACGAACTGCATTATCGTATCTTTCAAGCCTTTTTAAAGACAAATTTGTGCAGATAAGAAAACAAACAAAGGAAACGCCCATATTTTAAGGGAATTCGATACAGTCTCGTCGTGAGTTTTCTTTTTTTAATTAATTACATCTCCAGATTTGTGAGACTTTGCTTTTTTAAGGCCCATGTATAACGAATTTTATGTCTCTAAAATGCGCAGGTTAAGTACAGTGAAGGCTATTAAACCAAGTGCACAATTCAAAGAACACTTCATAAATATTCCCATTCCGTCGCCGTCCCATGCCGGTCTCTCTCACGAATTCGCTCTTTCAACTTCGTAAGGCACAGACCTGTAAGGGCTATCATTGGCTCACCAAAAACAGCAACGATGATCGCATGCGAAGAGGACGACATGCACCCCCGGCTGGAGACTGAGGCAACAGAGGCACATGGCTCCTTTTCCTTTTATTTATTGTCATGCTGCGGAGGGGTAGCGAACGGCATAAGAAATATGGCAGATCGCAATTAAGGCTGCTTACGTGTATGAATGCGAAAGCATTACAGCCCGCGAGTGATAGATTTTCGACTGATGTTTTCGACTTGTATAAAGTGCTTTCTTCTATTGTATTCTGTGTGTGCGCTTGTGCATTCCACGTAGACTGCCGTCTTCACGCGACATCTGAGACTCTGGAGAACGGCCGCCACATATAAGGCCCGTCAAAGGCCAGCACATATAGACGATCGTGCGATCCACATTGTCATAAAATGGCTGTAGCGTCGACCGAGGATAGGTATGGGTGGATCCGCGATGCATCTTGAATGCTTGGCTTACTACTTGCGTTTTACGGGTGCTTGCTAACGTAAACCTTGCTTTTTTTCTTGCCATCGTTGACATTTTAGGACAATCTCGCGAGCACGCACAACAAAGAACGTCGCCAACAATTATTGTAATGGAACAAGTATTCATAGAAGGAAACATGCCAGCCGTCTGAAGCATTTTGCCGGAACGTGTCCCGATCCTGGCTTCTGATGAATTCACACCTATGATTAAGCTGACAACAAAACTGCGGGGTCTCCGTTTTAACCGTTTTAACCGGTCACGTCGCTTTCGTTTACCGTAGAATGGCGCACAGCAATTACCCGTAACGCAAGCCTGGACCGATAACACTCCTGACGAGGAAAGTCAGTTTTTGTTGATCGCCGTTACTACGTCTTCCTGTGCAAACACTGCAAAGACCAACTCGAAGGCCTAAGGACCTTTACCCAAGAAATGTCTCCCTGTTTTTCTTCAACAGCTTTCAGAAAATGGGAATCGAGGGGCTGTTAAATGCTGGCTAGATGTAGCACGTCACAACGGCTGCGTCACAACAAAGCTGCACATTTTAATTGTAAACCGCCGTCTACGGAGAACATGTTGACGTCAATATGTACGCAAACTACATTTCTCCTGAGCACGTATCGTAGTGTTTTAAAACGTGCTTCGCCTTCCGAATGAAGTTTTGTACATTCATGCTCACTTCTGCAATGTGCTTGACTTTTCTTCACGAAAGAACGGCATTTGCATGTTTTCCTATTGGTCGCAACGCCAGCTTTTAGACCTCCAACCAGTTGCGGTGTCCGCGAGCGCCTCCTATGTTTTTAAACGCGGTACTGCCATCGGCAGGTCATGATCCGCACGATGATGCATTGTCTGGCTAAACAATCATAGCTGTAAGTGGTTATGCTTCTCTCGATTAAATAAGTGACATGCATCACAGTTCCAGCGGTCATTTATTTATTTCACAACATTGCAGGCAGCGCCGTTTTCTAAGACTTATTGGTTACAGAAGCAGCGTCTTTACAGTGCGCTCAGACATAATAGAGAGTTTTAGCTTACCGTGATCCGCGAACCGCTACTGGGATCCGCCACCGCGCGTTCCACTGCGCATGCCCAGACCCCCCTTGACGCCGATAGATGGCGCCACATACTGGATGTCGGCACACAGACCTACGGCGTCGGGACCAATCAGCTTGAGCGCCCCGCCCACGCGCGGTAGAGAGTCACGGTGGCGGATCGCGGATCACGGTAAGCTAAATCTCTCTAATAATATAGCAGCGCATCCAACAAGAGATGACGGCAGGCAGTTCCATTTATCGATGATTTTTGGAAACAAGGATTTTTGGAAAGAGTTTGGTTCTTGTAAGAAATAATTTCGCAGAAGGAAAGATTTTAACAACGAACTATTTCCCTGTCTCAAAAGACATTGTGCGGCGCCGATGAAAGCGGGCGGAACTTCGCTGCAGACATGACTAGTATCCGGCTATACTTATAGAAAGGCCTGCTGTTTGGGCGGCGAATTAATTTTAGATTTTCTTTCCATTTGGCTTACTTGTTCGCCAGGACAGAAATCTTGTAGCCTCCTGGACCGGCTTCTATTTTGAAAGATCACTTGAACAACGCAGACGTGTTCACGAGCTAGCATTAAACAAAAGTCGTTCTCTCTATTTAAAAAAAAAAAAATTAATGAGACGACGCGCGGCGCATTCGGGAATAGCTCCCGTGAGCTCTGTTCGAATATGAGCTAGAAAAAAAAAAGAAAAGAAAAAAAAACTCGGGCATAGCAACAGCATTACAGAGATGGATGGTTTGCCAACCAAGGCGGCTGTTCTGGTACTCAAACACACCTTCCCTACCCTTCCCCCAAATTTTAAAGAAGCTGCCTTTAACGTGAGGTATAGCTGCCTGGGAACACCCATTTTTCCATTTTTTTTTTCTTTTCTGCACAAGAAACCCACCGGAAAGGACTTTCTGGCTGCCCACTTAGAAAGAGGGGGGAGGTGATCAAAGTCCTGTTTCCAAAGGGCGACCTCTCTGCCTTTCCTTTAATAAACTTTTGCTGTCTCACTGACCAAACTGAGTAGTAATGCCACATTGGAGGAACGCGGTATTTGTTTGGTTTGGTTTGTGGGGTTTAACGTCCCAAAGAAACTCAGGGTACGAGAGACGCCGTAGTGGAGGTCTCCGGAAATTTCGATCACCTGGGCTTTAACGTGCACTGATGTCGCACAGCACACGGGCGCCTTCTTTTCGTCTCCACCGAAAAGTGGCCGCCGCGGCTAGGACTCGATCTTGCATCCATGATGACATGAGTCGAGAGCTTCAACTACTGCACTAACGGGGCCGGGTGGAGGAAAGGCACTGTAATACATAGTGTTGATGTAAATTTCATTCTCGTTGTTAGGCTGAGATGAAGGTATTAGGGAGTATACCCGAAGTGGGCAAAATGCAAAAGCAGACTATTTTAGTAAACTTGTTCTTATGCTATCGGCGAAGAAACACTATTTATTTTATTGCAATCTAACGCAAAATGCCCTGATGCGTCTGCTCCACTGCCGGCGAAATAAATGGCTGCATACTTGCAAAACAACCCAGTACACATACAACGCTTAGATCGGTAATGTTTGCAGCGCTTTCGCTGCAGAAGCGGCACGCTGCAGCGTTAGACTGCTGGGCCTGGCTGGGCCAGTCGAGAAACTGTTCAACGTCACTTTGCTGAGCTTTAGCAACAGAGCATGCCAAATTGTAACGTTATCGGCCCCCTCTCGTCCGCCTTTCACGGCTAGCGATCTCTGCAGTCGTGCGGAATCCCATTAACTCGATAGATTTCTCGACAGCATCGCTCCTGTTGAAGTGGACTCATCGTACGGTTCTCAACTTCGAAGTGAGCTGAAATCTTTTCGGCGTTACATCTTGGCAACCAAGAAGTAAGTAAATTGTTGCACTTGCTGCTCGCAATTTTTCGGTTATCCTCACGCAACCGCTCAACGAATGCAGTGTAGACAGCCGCCGAACAATAAGTCTCCCTTCGTGTCGTCTGCTCCTGTAGTGAAGCGCTATTGCGTGTGCGTTTCAGTTTATCGCGGTGTCAGTGCATGCATACGTTTGCGCTTGTTGTACTAATAATAGGGGACTGTGTTGAGCTTTATTTCGGGCAGTGAGGCGACGCCTCCTCTTCGAAAGTGCTCCCGCGTTTCTCCGTGGGGATTGAGGCGCTGCCCTCAGCTTGTGCGTAGGTGTGTCGCCCTACTTAATTTAGGTGCGCTCTCCGCTCTGTCGCGCCGCATTTTTTTCTTGCGTCAGCCTGCCGCCGCGTTTTGGATAGCGCTACCATAGGTCTCGTCCCGTTCTGCTTGCCTTGCGCGCCAAATTCAATTCTGCGCAAACTGCGTGCTTACAACAGCGTGTATTTTGGCAACACAGCCATATTATTGGAATTGATGTTCAGGAAGAAGTCAAGAAGTGGTGAGCTGTGGCTCTGCTACATATTTTGCATCTTTTCTACAAATGCAAAATGCAGTGGATATATTTTTTTTTTCTGCAAAGACGAGATGATACATTACCCGGTATCATCCGTGCCACAGTGCTAATCCGTATGCTATGCTATGTACAGTTTTAACGCCCCAAAGCCGCATGGGTCTCCGTACTGATAGACTGCTTGGTCGTGTAATGACAATGTCAGGCCGTTTCTCTAGCTTGGTAGTGCACTAACGACAACTTTACTTGCAACGTATTCCGTTCTAAGTATGCTCTGGGTTCGGGTTTTGTGCTCTATTCCACCACCTACCTGTGCGCGTTTAATAAGCCGCGAAAGGACTAGAGTGTCTTGCACCGCTGTGTGGTTCCGGATTCTGTTCTGTACAATCATGCGAATAGTGTTATTACTAACGGCCAGTTGCAAATTGTCATTAAAAGCGTGTAGTCGAAGTATAGCAATGGAAACATTATTAGTTAACATCATTTACAGTTTAATATGTCTCGGCTCATTCTCTAGGTATATTACCGTTCACTTTTATTTTAAAACTTCAGATACGGTTGGTACTACTGAAATATCAGATGTCCGTAGCGAGCACAACCGCTTCATTATTATTAAAATCAGCCGCATCTCCGAGCGATTATCTTAATTTTAATCTTTGAATCTTTTTATTTTACAAGCAGTGAAACGTGCGTCGATTTATTCTGTTCAGTTCGATTGTGCCGTAGGGCGGACATTATGTATTCCGCATACTTCAAATAAAATACTAAAAATGAACTAATTAAACAAATTTTAAATATTTGGTTTCAAGGCGCGACTATATTGAGTAATTGAATGCTGTCAACATAGAAGGTGGATTTAAAATATTAAAATCGGTATGTTATTTTGCAAATATCGAGGTTTGGAAATTCTGTAAGCTTTCGTATAGTACTGCCCATATCCGAATGAAATTCGGAGAGTGCTGCCAAGAATTTGATCCAATACGAATCGAATAGCGACAGGACCAAATTGAATAAATTATTTTTAACGATATGCGAAATATGTGAAAATGAGAGACAGCTTAGCACTAGCTGCAGCAAGATGGTGCAGCTTATAGAGTTAAAGCTGTAGCTAGGAAAACAGCAACACTAGCCTCCGCTTGCAGGTACGAAACATTGTGTGAGTATACTGTGACCGTTATGGGAGAAAGTATGTTTCGCTGTTCACAACGGCTGCGAGTAGCCTGGCGCCAAATTGGATAGCCTTAGAGAAGCGAGAGCTACGCACGCACCGTGCCTTAGAGATTGGGCACCAGTGCAAGGTTTGTTGAGGATAGGCCCTGCAACATCGCCCAACTATTGCCTAACCTTGGAAGCAATGTCTGAGCTTTACGACGGTCGCGACCCCTATTGGGTGGCGCTGCAACGCCGAGTCCATTTCGCGCACACCGCAGAGGCTAGCATGGTGTGTGAAGTGGGTCTGTTTTAAAAAAATGGTTGAATAAATGCACCTAATCTTATTCGAATATCGCGTTGAATATTCCAACAGTACTCGATAAATTGAGAGCATATATATTTAATTTCGAATAATTTTCAGCGCGCGTTATTAGACACGTTAAACGTGCCGAATAGGAGGATACTCGCAGGCACGCTTTAGTTAGCTCTCCGAGTTAGCTTTCCCCCATTGCGCATTTACGAAATGGCACCGCTCCCGTTTCTAGCTGTTTTGAGAAATAGAAACGCAGTTTGAGTATTCTGCGTTATATACGAAGAACGCGTTGTTTCGACGACGGTACAGCATGAACAATATTTTGTTAGTGTGTAAAGCGCGAACTCAGCGATCTTGAAAAAGGCATTTTGATGACCTACATATCAGCCCACAATGCCGGTTCAGAAAAAAAGAAATAACTGTGCACCTTCAACGTTCACGGCCATCAATTTCGGAGTATAATGTGTGACTTATAACCCGAAAATTAAAAAAAAAATCTATAGTTTCCTTTCTCTAAATGATCACGTTTCTATTGAGCTTTATCACGTACATAATGACCTCCTGGCTGTTGAGCCAGAATGCAAATGCTGTGAACTCAAAGAAGACAAAATTCTGTACATAATCGTGTATGGATGCGTTTGTCCGCGTCCGCGATAGTAGAAAGGACATTGAGCTGCAGGAAAAACAAATATCCATTGCATATCTGCTCTAGCATGCAAACTGCGCGTTCCAATCCTTTAATCTTGCGCAACTACAACAACTGACTCTATTGCTGCAGGAACTGAGCTCACTGAACTAAGAACGCGATGAGACCACGTAGTTTGTGTTTTACACTCTCCAAGCTCATATGTGCTTGCGTCAAGAACTACTGGGAGAAAGCACGGTTACCATCCTTATTACTATCAGTGACACCAGTAAGCCAGAAGTATCTAAGAACTGTTTTAAAGGTAAAGTTCGAGTGGTGTATACATGGGAATGGTGTTTAAACACACTGTGTCCATGGCCAATAACATGCAAATAACGCTGAAGGCTAGCAAAGAGCGCTGATTTTAATCGTCCTGTTAGTTTCAAGGGTAAGTCTGTCAAACTTGGATGACAACATAAATTTATGGCATACCTCACGTGTTTATAGTGCAACTACCGTTTTCTCGTATTCTCATATATCTGCTTTTTTCCCTTCTTCGCAGGCTGAACTGAGGTCCACAGCACACATCAACAGCGAGCGAGGAACCGCACCGCGTTCAATTCAGCTTCAGCTTGGACCCTCAAATAACACTGAGCACAACGATCGCACGAACCAGACATCTTTAAGCTTTCAAGTGAGGAGGGACGATTCGCGTCTTCAAGAGCGAGAAGAAAAATAAGATATTCCAGAGTGGTTCGTGGTATAGCACCACTTCGATCAAGGAGTCATAAACGTCATCATAAACGTCGTCATAGCAAGGAATACATTTTGTTCTTGAGCGCGCGGCTGTTGCAAGCATGTCCGAAGAAGTGAGCAATGATTTTCAGCCGAAAGAAAAAGACATTGAAGAGTTCTTCAACCAAGGGTTTAACGCCATCAAGGAATTCAACCCTGACGCTGACCCTAGCTATCGAGGAGGCGTCATGCTCGAATACACAAAAAAGCTGTCATTGGAAGAAGCTCGCATACTTCCGTTTATGCTAAGCACGAAGGCATCCGTGAAGAAGCTCAGCATTTGGGACATCTCGTTGGACGCACTGAGGGCCGCCTTTGACAAACTGCAAGATTGGGGATCTCTGGAGGAACTACAAATTTTGCACATTGACTGCGACGACGAAGACTTTGACATAGACCTCTCAGGGGCATTCAAAAAGCTCAGAATCCTGGACTTGCGGTGTGAAAAGATCAGCAGTATTTTCGCTCTCAACATCGCAAACTATCTAAGAGAGAACAAGTCGCTGCAGGAATTGAGTCTTTGGGAGTCGTGCGGTGGTGACGAAGGTGGCTCGGCAATCGCCGACGCGTTGACGGTGAACGACACGTTGAAGAAGCTCACACTGTCACCAGGAATACAGACGCTGACGGAAAAGACTCTGGTCGCCTTTGCGAAGACCCTGACGACCAACTCGACGCTGGAGCTTGTGGATCTGTTCGACAGCTGTTCCATGGAGAAGGAACAAGTGTCTTCTTTGTTCGAGCAAGACATCTACGCTGACGTGTTCAAGAGGATTCGGATTTTGTGGAAGCAAGATTTTCTGCCGGAGCTTATAAAGCATCTCCAGGAAGATAGGCATTGCTCCGAGCTCTCCGTCGATGTCACGGCCTCCGTGGACAAGGACCTACTGCAGGAGTTCTTTGATGCGGTGGCTTCAAACACAACGCTGCGCATGCTACACTTCTACCCGAACGACAAGTGCTTCGACGAACTCGCGGATGGTATTGCTTCCGTCGTCAAGCGGACAAACACGCTTAAGGAAGTGCAGAATCTCATGCACGTAAAAAAGGGCGCCGAGGAACAGTTGGTCCGGGTCCTCGACGCTCTGAAGGAGAATCGCTCCGTGACGAACTTTACCATGTACGTTGAATCGCTGACGCCTGAGATAGCGGAGTCTTTGTCTGAGCTTCTGGCTGTGAACAATGCCCTGAGGGATGTGGCCATCTGCGAATATTACGGAATCACTGATGAGATTGTGGAGACCATACTTGGGGGTCTGAGGAAAAACCACACTTTGACGGGTATTATGGTTTCTTGGGACCCAGATGATGATGTTGAGGGTATCGCCGAGATGGAACAGCTGCTGAAAAAGAATGCTCGTCTCTTGGACCAGGCTGTAAAGTTTGTGAAGGGTGACAGCAAAGATAGCGAAGCTGCAGATGCTGCTAAGAAGTTACGATCCACTTCTAGTTTGCTGCACAAGCTGAAAGAGCTCACGGGCAAGACAACGGAAGCTGTGCTTTCCGACATAGAGGCAGCGCTAGGCTGAGTGTGTGCATCAACTTTTTGTGCTACGTACACCAAGTTTGCTCAATTTCAGCGTGGTTTGAGGCACCTCCAAATGACCCCTTGCTTGTGTTTGCATGAATGCTATGGCGCTGTTGGAAAGTGTAGCTATGCTTTTTGCCTTCACGCATTGCTGTTGAACGAGCTCAAAAAACAGAAGCAGCACTGATGATGAAATGAACTTACTCTAGAAAAAGATCTATTTATTGAGACTGCTTTTAGAAACACGGCCTATCACTTGCACAACTCACCCCTGTATGAATGGCGCAGCTCGCAACTATTCGGAAGCAGCGGCGCGTGTATATCCGCTGGTATTTATTAGGGACATGCGAACAGTACCTTTTCCAAAGTGATTCGAATACGGACAGTGCAGTGTACCTACCGAATCGAAAAAAAAAAAAAGTAGCTTATCTATCAAACGTTTTAACTCGATTAGAATATCTTTGCGAACATTCGTTGCTTGTTCGAATGTTCGACAGTCATGTGAAACAGTGAAGCGCTAGCGGTGGTGCTACAGAATACTTTGCTGTTGCATATGTATTTATATATAACTGTTAAGAGACGCAATACTGATTTCCTTAAGGGTGTCGAAAAACGAAGTCAATGTCGTGGCGTTCTAAGCATATAAATACATTTTGATGTTGAATATGGAAGAGGCGTAACTAGCCCATCTTACTGCACGAGACGGGGGACAGCTGCATATCACCCATGACTTCCGAGATTGGAGTCCCTCCCTCCTATCGAGGAAGAGTTTGCTGAACCTGTGTGGGCCTTGCCACACTGTGCAATCTCTGAGCGTATGCAAGAACTTGCACGTACCGCGTTACGGAGCATGGCGCTTCACAAGCTGTTTGCAGCACTACGGAAGGTAAGGGCAACCTGTGCCATTGATCAGGGTGGCGTGCACTACAATATTGTGCCCGTGCTCCACTGTGCCGCCGTCGGCGATACGAGCGTAGGAGCACAATAATGTAGTGCTCACCATCCTGATCAATGACTCAGGTTGCCTTCCCCTTTTTTACGGCTGCAAACAGCTTGTGGAGCAATGTAATTGTACGCGGACTACGCAATCCCTATTCGCGCAGTAGTCGTGCACGAAGTTTACGGTGGGCTGAATTTAAATTTTGGGCCAATCATTTAAAAATTTCAGAACCAATTTTGTAGGTTTCGAATGATTTTGGAAATGCACTATTTGATTTTTTCCAGTAATATAGTGGAATTATTTTTGAATTAAAGCAAAGCAAATGTTATTTTTCAACACGGGGTTATAAAATATATATGAAGTAGAACCCCAGAAATAGGGGTTCATATCGGTAATACAGTCGATATGTCATTCAGTATTTTTGAATATTGGCATACCGCAAGTATATTTGGTAACCTAGATCTCTTCCAGGTTCGGTCGTACATAAGGCCTAAAGTATTCAGCGCAAATGGAGGAGTTATTTCTTTGACACGAGTACTGTTTTGCACCACGACACGCATTCTAAGAAAAAAAAAAAAAAAAACGAATCCATGCATCGAACACATGCGTGGTGTGATCTGTGAAATTGGCATTTATAAGAACATTCAGCGGCTTACGTGGCGAGAAATGTTTGGGTTTTTGAAGTTTTCGGGTCAAGAGGAGGAGTGCGTGAGTGTGCCGTCTGAAGGTGTTCTTTGGGTTTCGTTTGCCAATCGGGATTTAGCGGCGGATTGGCCGATATCGCTGCTCTTTCGCGGATTTGTTCCTTCGTTCTAAACCCGCTAGTAGATTTCGCTTTAGACTCCTGTCTGTTGTCAAAGGGCTGTAAGGTACCCTAAAATAATTACCATGAAACCGTCAGGAGCTATAGAGGACAAAATGTGGTACACCCGCTATGTGCGCCTATCTAGTGGTCTCCCTTTTGCCTTATCTAGTTCTTATTGGTAGCATGGCTATGTCGCTCAGAACGTACAGCCAATTAGCCCCGATTGCGGCCTTACAAATAACCTTAATTACGTACAAATAGGTACTTTACTTCGCAATAACCGCCTATTGGCCTGTTTGTAACTGATTTATGCCATGCCTTCAGTTTGGTCGGCACAATCACAAGCCTGTGGGAAAGAATCCCTGTGAGAAAAAATGCCTGTGTTTTCAGCTGGTTAACTTGAGGGTAATACACAGTGAATTTTAACTTATCTAATCAATCATTTATGACTGAAGATCTTACACAAAATAAAACCATATTTGTTGTTGAGGCTTTTTCTGACATGTGGGTAGAACTTGATTTTTTTACTAAAAGAGAGTGGAACCAAGCATGCATGGATACATAATTGTGGAAGATTCATTGCTAAAGACAATTGACTACAAGCCACGGCCGGGCCCGCAGAGCTGGGTATTGCTTTGTAAGTGTCAGGAGGTGTGTGTGTGTGCTGCTAGGCATCCCGTGCTTTGAAATTGGCCCCCTTGAATAAAAAAGAACAATTTACGGCGCCTTCCTTGGTCTCCAGGGCTGTTGGCTTCCTTCGTCATGGCTGAAACCTTGCTTCAAATAACAATGAATACTTACATCAAGCATTTCTGCAACCCCGACGAGACATTTTATATACAAGAGTGTAAACTACAAAAGCATGCCTTCATAGTCTTGATTTTTTACTGTCATTTAGGCCTAATCATAAGTACAGTGACAAATCGTGAAGCTCACAGTCAGAACCTTGAAGCAGTCGGAGCGCTTATGTTATCTCTACCTCTCGCTTCAGGGACTTGTAGCCGGCGTCAGGAGCCGGCGTGGAGTTCAGAGCAACCATGTACTTGACCCTACACGATGGGTATCAGCATAAATTTGGAAAGCGTCGCTTACAAGTGATGCAAGGCAAGGAAAGCGGGAATGCGGTGAGGTAAAACCCTCACCCAGGAAACCCCAGATACCACATAGCTGTCCTAAGCGCAGCACCGTCCTCAATAACCTTTCTGGTCACATACATTTTAACGCGATAACGTTAAAGGCTCCGTCCGGCAGAAAATTCGGTGTTGTCGGAGTTTCGAGCTCAAAATCATGGACATGGCTTGGCAGCAGTAGATGGCAGGTAACATGACGAGCACTGATTCTTCGATGGGATGTGTGACATATAGCGATACCACATACTATCACAAATTTGGGAGCAGCTGCCAACCTAGGTCACTTTTGTGAGGTGGAAGGGTAGGTAGGAATGAACGCTCCAGGGCTTTTAATTGCTGAGTCAGGAACGCTATTTACTCAGGCACGCGTTCGACCGGCTTAATATGTCGGGTGGTCGCCTGTGACCGGAAGCTTGGCAGCGAGTTATCGTAGGAATGTATGCTAACACGAATGTGGGAGAGATAAAAGGCACAGATTAAGGGATTGTTAATTAAACAAGCAGAGCCTACCTGTACACGAACAAGGAATTCCTTATACTTTTAGCACGGATTTCTTATTTGAGATAGAGAGAGAGAAAAAAAAGAACTTTGGAGTATAATTGGTATAATGCTTTAAAAACAAAACTGCATGTTTTTTCGAGCTTTCCTGTGTGCTGAAGTGAATACTAGAAAATTAGAACCGCAGTAACGTTTTGTGAGCGAGAATCGCTTCTACTTCTTTTTTTTTTTCATTAATTGGCTGTGACAGCTTAGGGAACTACGTGGGAATCAGGACAAAGGAGTATGAAAGAAACGTTTCTGTTACAAAAATTAATAATAGAAATAAACCTTTCATCAGAATCGAATTGAGCGCCGATATAAGCGCTGCGGCACGCTGTGGCGTTAATTCACTTCTGTTCTTCTCTTTATAGCTGCAAACCAGCAATCACAATTTCACTGTATTCTTCTGTGGGTACGCCTTTCCCGTCCAGCGAATTCTCATAGGCTCGGAATTTTATCAGTCCCGTTGCATGCGTCTTTCACCTCCAGAGAGCAATCTGCATTTGTTTCTTCGGTTGCAGCGGATACGTCAGTGCGTCGTGGCTGTGGGCAACGTTACTAGCTGTGGGCTGTTCTGAAATTGAACTGGGGTGTCGAAATGCGCATGCGCAGAACGTAAGGCACGCTTGGGTCTTGGGGGTAACACAGTTAACACTTGGGGCAGCCCCCAACACTCTGGGCCCCCCAAAACGCGTTGCGTTCTTGCTCTTCGGTTTAGAGGAGCAAATAGCGTTCGCAGTTCAGGTGCTTCAGATATCAGATAGCGGATACCGGGGTTGGCAAACATATTTTCCTTTCTTTTGTATATAAATAAAATAACCACTACCACCACCACCATCACCACCACCACCAAGCCGTCGTTGGTATAGTATAGGTTCATTTCACGTGACGTCATCGCACCACATGACGTCATATCTCACGAGTGCTGTCCGCCATTTCCTTGGTCACGTGCGCGACGCTGCCCGGTAGTCGCATAACAAAGTTGACGTGTGGTGGAGTCACACGACGGACAAAATCGTGAAGCACTATCGCGATCTGGCATTGAGTGACTATAGTGAGCTAGACTATTCTAGCATACTGTAGACGTGACCCTGAAGTCAGCGATTTCCACCGCTTTGCTTCATGCACGAACGACACTTTCCTTTTGCTTTTAGTTTTTGTAGCGGAAAGCATACCAGCCACACCCTGGTGCCCAAGCATGTACAGCGTAATATGTATTCTACTAAAACGCCGGAGGAAAGCGGGCTTTGAGGGACTGATTAGTATGGCCGCAAAGCAGGCACGAACGGGCGTCGCACATACTGTTCTGCATCCCGATCATCTTAGCCCAACGCTTGTAGTGCGCGCAGCGGGGGTACAGTCCCAGGGAGAAGCTAGCAAGAGCTAATAGTAACGTGCACCGGATTGAAGGTATTCCTCGCTTTCCTCTAGCGCTCTGGCGCGCTTGCAGTTGCGCTGCATACACGTACCGGAAGCAGAAGGGCAGCAGTCAGAAAGGTTCTCCTTCAAGGGTTGAAAGTATCATGTTTATGAAGTTGTCATTGAGTCAGTGCGATCACGTGCTCATACACAACCGCGTTTAAATCACATCGAGTGGGACAGTCAGCACGATAATGCTTTAGCAAAATGACGCAGCAGAAGCAACAGTGACCCGCCACAGCAGGCGTCTACCCCAAAACGTTGACAGCTGTGCTGTTCTCGAATTTTTTACACCTGCAGGACCTATTGCCACATCCCTAGATAGTGCAATTGACCATTAGTGTAGCAAATTACAGAGTGCACAGCACCTTGGATCTTCCGAACTACCCAAACGAAACCTCAGCAGACGACGACGATGACCAAAGCTATGGCGGAACGGAAGCGGAAATGCTTCATGGGCGTTTTATGCTTAGGGTGCTGGGAAGTAGAGCACTGAACGAGCCTCAGTCTGAGGTCCGAGTTCGGCCCAGGCCACGTCTTGCTAGGCTCAGGCGAACTAAATTATCGCTCTGCCATGCCCGGAAGGGCCCGCTGGCACCGGACTGAACCCCAGCCCAGACTTGGCTCGGCCCATTACCCACAATAACGCATGTGGTAAATTGTTCAGCGTGGCCAAGTAGTCTCCTACCACTACGCATACAAGGAACTGGGCGACAAAGAAGCTGAAACCAGTAAAGTTTGAATATTTTTTATGACCAAAAGAGGGGAAAATGAGGCGTGGGCACATATTTAAAAATGGACTTTTTTAAAATGTGATTTCGTAGATATGCAGAGATATCAGATTGAGGAGTTTCAAGAGCCAAACAAAAAATGTTTGCATACACGCGAAATAAACCGTCCCTGAAGACAATGATATTCTAAGGCCCGGTGAGGTTTGAAACTTTGCTGAGGTTCAAATGAAAAGAAGGACGAAAAGTACATGTTTGTTCCGACATAGTGTACGCTCAGAAACTGACAGCTTATCGATCTTTATCACATTCGTCGAAATAGTGTCGCTGTACTAGTTACTGGCATTGAACGATGGTTCGAAGCACGCCTCATCTCTTTATCATAGAACGGAATGGCGCTAGAGGGCATGGCAGTAGCTGTACTTTCCGTTATAGAATAATCACTGCCTAAGCTTTAAGCCTAAACAGCTACATGGGCTCAAGGTTACTTTTCAATTAAATCAAGCATCAATCACTACGAGTATGATTGAGCGCTGTTCACATTTGCGTCAATCAAGAACGGATGCATGTGAACGTTTAGCCTAGATATCTAAAAAAAAAAAAAATCAGTGCATACATTCTCAATGTGCATAAAGTGGATTTGTTTTGTAGGCCACGTTTTTAAGCTATCTAGGGAAGAACTGAAGCGTGTGAGCGAATTTTTGGCAATTTGTGATCAGCTTGCTAAGAGAGTAAAACATCCTCAGTGTAGATTTACATTAGGGTCAGCTTTCTCTTTCAATGGAGGTTTTTTTACAAGAAATACGTAGTATCCTAAACTTTTTGTCTAACGTCACTGATTGCTGGGAATTTTATCTTGGAATGAAATATGGTAAACTAAATATTTATGTTTGTTGAAAAACTGAAATTGTAAATGTGCACTGCGAATCACAACCATTGTGTCATCGCCCAAAAATTTGAAATCGCTTTTACTATACTACTGCTGTTGCATTTTTTACTATTCGGAATCAAACTGTAAAATTTATGTGTACCCTGAGTCCATCCTAAGTTTCTAAATTTGGCGAGGTTATCATCTTAATGAAATAGTATTGAGTTTATATTGATTGAACCTCTGATCTACCAGTACAGTATTTTCATTTAGGAAATAGTTGCCAACGACCTTTTTTTTAAACACATGTGCAATGTGAAGAAGAAATATTTAGGCATGAATAAAGCGTCTGCTTGAACAGAATTCCTTTGTGGTTACGTGTCAAAATTAGCCTGTAAAGCCATAAATAATTTTTGCTTCGCTGCCGATCCTAGCGCCGCAGACGATGTAGCGGCCAACTATGGCGTAAATCGAAAGGCGCGTGTTACACTACATTTCTTTCGTACATATGCTTAAGCTTGGCCGTATTGGACAGCTTTATCAGCTCAGTTGTGTTGGAGTAAACACAATGTAGTTTCGGCCGCCTTTCACCTACCGCGAGCAATCTGAACGGGTGAGTGTTCCGATAGTCGGCCGGCGGATAGCCTTCAGTCACTTCAGTGTCGTGGTGGCGAGCGAACTGGGCGGTTCCCAACTCGGAATAGGGAGCTAAAGAAGATCATTCAACGTTGTGACTATTGGCAGTGGGGTAAACAAGAAGCTGCGTAAGTAAGACGTTGGACTTCCTACTTACTTATAGCAGTTTTTAGTATCTTGTTTCGTTTTTTTTCAGCTAGATGAGGGTAGAGTTACTATATAGAGGGGAGTCCCCAACGCGGCGTGGTGGGTTTTCCGCGTCGTCTGCATGTGCATGTGTCGTGCCGTGGCGCTTTGTTGATCGTTCTTTCAATGGCGGCGTTTGTTGGCATCAGTTTCAACGATATCGTAATATGTCAAACTTCATTTCTGGCGGCAGCATGGTTATCTATCATTATATATATATGATCCCGCATGCCTCCGGCGCTTTAACTCTAGGTGTTGACTTCGTATTGTGCAATAACTACCTAAAACCTAGTACGGCTCCCCAACCGCTCGAGCCGCATACATTTAGGGCCTCTCTCTACCGCTTGGTGTTATCAAGGCGCTACCTTCGAGTTCGATTCTCTTCTCGGCCAAGTTTATTATTCAATATATTTGCTGAACGTTTTGCGAAGTCGGAATGGTCAGCCTCAGGCCTCAGTTTCTGGTGGCAGTGGAGCCATGCTCCTGGAAGATATCAATGGGGCGTAATTATCGGCATGTATCCTGTATTTTTTTGTCTCCTCCTATAAGTGAGAGTAGATGGCAGACTAATATAAAGACCTCTTCTTAGGCAGTCATACATTTCGGAAACAAAATGAAACAAAACAAAAAAACTGCGCGCACAATTTTATCAAACGAGGCGTATGCTCTAAAAAAAAAAAAAAAAAACAACGAAGGAAGTGAAAGAAGAAAAAAAAAAATTCCGGCGGGCGCTTTCAGCTATGCCGATTTATCACATCGCTTTTCGCTATTAAACAAAGAATAATAATATGAAATAAGTCAAAATAATGAATATTCAGTACACGCTAAGAACAGCGCTGTTTCACACAAGTTTTAACTAGGTTGTAGCGCAACTTCTCGGTTCGCGTAACATTTCTTTGGTTAAGGCTAGGAATCCCTATGAAGAATGGTCTTAAGGCTGGGAATGAATTTCGATAAAGGTGCTATATCTAAAGGGATTCTCTGCGCCACCAAGACAACACACGAAAAAGAGGACACTGCGGATGTTCCTCCAAACTAGTAAATGAGGTGAAAGCAGTCGACATATATCACCCTTCATAACCATGCTAATGCGCACGCGTACAAGGTAACAAGAAATACAAGCAACAGACTTGCCAGTGTAGGCGTGAAAGGAAAGAATTTTCATATCAGCCTTATAGCGAAATTGTCACTAACGCAGCTTGACCTCGCATTTTTAATGCAAAGGCCATCACAATTTCACGAGCCGTCTGTTGTTGTTTAACTCTGCCTAGAATGATCAGATCGCGGAACCGTGGTATGCACTTGTTGAAAGTCCTGCTGTGCTCGATAAGCCGTTGACCCTCAATGTTTCTCTCATGTTCCTTAAGTACGCCGTTCACACAACGCCCCGCAAGGCCAGAGGAGGGTGTTCTGGAGAAGAGCATTTAAGAGATGGCGTTAGTGGCGCACTTTATAAAATGCTGTCATGTCTCTTTTGACAGTCAACCTTTTGGTTTTCGCAAATCATGTGATGGCTTGGCTTAATAAATTTTCTGGGGCTTGAGAATACGACCAAATATTAAATCGGTTAGCCACTTTTTACGCGTCGTGTGCGACTTTGTGGATGCATATATAGGTGTCGCCACTGGCTTCCGGTTCATTTTGGTTTACACCAGCTTTCATTTTCTTCGGAAGCATTTCCGCCGCAGGGATCAAGACCGACTCAGGGAAACCAGCTTCAGCGAACCTGCCCAATTGATTATGAAAAATATACATCTTGCATCTCATGTGCGCGCCACTTGCGGTGCGAGGACTCCAATCAGAGGGTTGCGACTTGCGTTACCTCGTTTTACAACTTTGAGTTGCCAGAATTAAATCGGAAGAGCTCATTTCGTTGCATGAGGGGAATAAGCCCCGTAAATCATTACCAATTATTCACTGAAATTTCTTTTAGGCTATGCGAAACCTACATTTTAACGAGCCATCGTGAGAGATACGTAAAAATAAAAACATAATATTCACGTACCCAACGGCCACTAGTACGTACGCATATCCGTCTGATGGGTAAGACGGCGTGTTTCTGTACTTCAACGTGGTGCCACCGAAGTGACCGCGGCTTTGGTGCCTTCAGTGGGCGGGTAAATGTGTCGAGTGACTTGATATTGTCAGTGCTACAATATGTTTCGCATAGGGCCTCTTTATAGTATTGATAGAACGACAGCGAGTGCAAGTGGTTAGAGCTATTTGAGTAAAGAAAAGGGAAATACACATTTTTACTTTGCTAGATTCAAGCAGAGGATAGCCCCCCATGCAAGGGTGGTCTGAAAAGAAAAACAATACACCTTGGAAGGAACATCTGAGGTTTTAATTTTCTAAAATGGCACTTTGGGCTGGTTGATATGACAGAATAGAGAGATCCCGTGCGAGATAGGGTACTGTGTCCTGTATTAACACGCTAGTGTTAGAGGCCTCGTTTATCAGAAAATATGGCGTCAGCATTGCGAGAGAGAAAAAAAAAATCACGAGCATGGTGCTGGCGGGTGGGACAAATACGAGCACTGATTGGATGTAGCGGTGACTCATGTTACCTTGGCAGGGACTGCTGACTCGGCTCTCTCCTTTCAGGGTGATATCAGAATCAGACTGCCAGGACCCTTAGTCAGACACGTTGCCTTAAGCCACGCACGCATGTTCGTACAGCTGGGTTAAAGCGGGGTTTTGTATGTCGTGTAGTAGCCTCGGCCATCGCGTCACACCCTTAAAGGTGAAGCTTAAGTTTCCCCCATCTTCGTGCTGTATCTCTTCGCTTAAAGCAGCAGGAATAGATGACACTGTTATGCGCTCTATGCAACTCCTAAAGTCGGATACAATTTAAGTCTGGAGTGGCCGCTAGATTCCATTAACTCGTCCATGACAGAAAGTAGTTTGCTGTCCAAACTTTCCTGGTTAGCAAGATATAAAGATAAAAGACAGACCAATTTATAAGCACAACAATTTCGATGTCTCTGGCTTGTTCGCTATACTTCACATTTTTAACACTTATTTGGTTTGCTGTTCAGTGGAGTAATAAGCAGGCTTCGCACAATGCATGTGTCAGTTGTATCCTGCTATATATTGTTAAATTTTAACGCAGGTATTTTAGGTGGTACTGAAACGAATTTCTAGACATAGAAAACGCTTAAACCCGCCGCGGTGGCTCAGTGGTTAGGACGCTCGACCACTGAAACGAGGTGGGATCAAAGCCCAGCCGCTTTTTGATGGGTGCTAAAAGCAATGCGCCAATGTGCTGTGCGATATCAGTGCGCGTTAGAGCACCCCAGCAGGTTCAATTTCCGGAGTTCTCCGTCACGACGTCTCATAGTCTGTGTCGATTTGAGAAGTTAAAGCATATAAAACAAATGAGAAAAAAGCTGAAAACGAAAACATTAATCGCTTTGCGGCCTTTTGAAAAGTGTATG
>JAJIZL010016305.1:80513-104578 GCA_023969395.1 Amblyomma maculatum | reverse complement strand
CGCGCCGGGCGGAGGAGCAGTATCGCTCCCGAGAGGCGGCACTGCGCCCGCCGGCGCTGCCTGGTGACGTAGCTATAAAGAGTGAGGAGGCTTGGTCTCTTCCCCTCATCCCGCGGTTGATATCGCACATCTTTGCTCTCAGCCGTGGGATGAGGGGAAGAGAACAAGCCTCCTCACTCTTAATAGCTGCGTCACCAGGCAGCGCCGGCTGGCGCAGCGCCGCCTCTCGGGAGCGATACTGCTCCTCCGCCCGCCGCGTTGGGCTGCAAACTTCTGCAACAGACGGTACGTACATACATACATACGTACATACGTTGGTTGGTTGGTTTGTTGGGTTTAACGTCCCAAAGCGACTCAGGCTATGAGAGACGCCGTAGTGGAGGACTCCGGAAATTTCGACCACCTGGGGTTCTTTAACGTGCACTGACGTCGCACAGCACACGGGCGCCTTGCTTTTCGCCTCCATCGAAAGGCGGCCGCCGAGGCCAGGATTCGATCCCGCGTCCTTGGGAACAGTAGTCGAGCGCCGTAACCACTGCGCCACCCCGGCTGCATACCTACATATACAGGCCATTATGACATTATGAACTTGTACTAACTTTGCCGGCGGATGGACGGACGGGCAGATGGAAGCCTGGATAAAAGGATGGCTGGATGGATGGATATAGCTGGATAGATTGACGGACGGACGAACGGACGGACGGACGGACGGACGGACGGACGGACGGATGGACGGATGGATGGATGGACGGATGGATGGTTGGACGAATGGATGGGTGGGTAATTTAGTTAGCGAGTGGGTGAGTGGGCCGGCGGGGGCGTGGGTGGATGCAGTAGAATCAGATCAATCTTTTGCAGGTTAGAGAAATTAGGCAACCATTTACAATTATTCTAGTAGAAATTTAACTCAATTGGGGTCTATTACAGCCTCAAAACAGTAAATGAACTGATACAGAGCAGAAATTTATTTTCTCTAATATAAAGAAAATAAAAGGCTGATTGATTGAAATTGATTACTATCAATTCATCATCATCATCAGCACCAGCAGCAGCATCAACCTGACTATACCCACCGCAGGGCGAAGGCCTCTCCCATATTTCTCCAGTTAACCCGGTTCTGTGCTAGCTGCATCCACTTGACCTCTGCGAACTTCTTAACCTCATCCGCCCACCTAACAAATTTCTGCCGCCCCCTGCTACGCTTTTCTTCTCTTTGAATCGAGTTTGTTACCCTCTATAAAACTGTCTTTCTTCAAATTTTACTTCTATGAAGAATTCTCACTCAAAGTAGTTCTCACGCAAAAAAAGTAGTTCCGCTTGCATGCAAGTTTTTATAAGCTGTTAATTTTCAACAGGAAGTATTCCAACTTGTCAAGTAAAAACAGTTTTGTGTATTGCACTAGTTTGAGAGATTTTGCAACGTTACGAGGTGAAGAGATCAAACGCTGCATCGAACACTTTTTTAAAGTAAGTGCTACAAGTAGGGCGGTGCTTTACCGTACGAGCACCTTGCGTACCCGCTCTTAGTCGTCCAATTAGTTTGATAAAAATATATATGCCAGTTTCTACGTTTTCTAAGAAGCACCGAACCTCCTACTTCAGTTCTGGGCAAATGAGCTGCTGCTAAGGCCGCTAAGGGGCTAAACAACTTCTTTAGTTGTTTTCTTGGGACATATAAAAGTCGTCTTCATTATGATAAACACATATATTTGCGACATTAGAAATTTCGTCCATATTATTTCCAACACAAATGCCATCAAAAAAGTTTATATTCAAGGCACAGTTTTTGATAACAAAATAATTAGCTAGGCACGGATTATTTGAACAAGCTTCCATGAATGCCGCCAAATACATAAATTTTGAAGGACTTAATTAACTGTCGCTAATTGTCTACAGAAAAATGAACTGTTGAATTACCTGAAGCATAGCTGTTTTTAAAAACACTGAGCTCACTACAAGGTTATACATATGTGGAATTATTTACAAATGATAGATGACAAGAAATCGATAAGGCACAGCCCTGAATGAGATACGCGAAGCATCCTGTCTTCCTCGGGGTGCTGATTACTATCATCAATGTATTAATTGCCAGCTTGATCTTTATGCAATGCTAATTTTTGTCCCATACAACCCTCTTACTTTTATCCAAAAATCGTAGGTCACCTTTGACATGATGAACAAAAAGGTTATAAGTTGGTTTAGAAGAAAGAAAAGGCGCGTTATCAGTCGCGCTTTCTCTGTGGGGTGCACTTGACCCGCGCCATATTATAATGAGGAAGGTGGGAGTGAAATCGGACAGAAAGAGGATCAGTAGTAGTGGGCTATGGCGTAATTTTGACACTCTGGGGACCTTTAATGTGCACGGACGTGAGAGGGGTGGCTGGCCCTACGGGGCTGGGGCTAGTAGGTCACCGCTGCTTAATTGCGGCGGGAGCTAGCCTTTCACCGGAGTTTGTCTGTTGTAGGCCGTCATTGCAATCGCCACAGCTTCGGTGGTGAACGGCTGCTGTTGCGACACGCGTCTTCCTCTCCCCCTTCTTTTTCTTTCTTTCTGTCCTCTCTATCTTCCTTTCTGTCCGCACGAGGCAGCGAAGGTGGCTCAGCTACAGAGCTAGTAGCAGGCCTGTGCATTTTCTTTTCGTTTTTCATACAGACACGACAAAAACAACAGCACTGACATCGTAATGCACACGGACGCCACTCGTTTCGCCTCTATCGAAAGGCAGCCGCCGGGGGTTGGGATCGAACTTGAGTACTCTGATACGGTAGTCGGAAATCTTAAAACCTGCTCCACCGCGGTAAGGGGTCCTCTCATATGCATATTACGTCTTCAGTGCACATAATTACCGAATCAATTACAGATTTACCGATGTCTACTCGAAGCATCTCTCTTTCTCTTGGTTCACGTGAAGTTGAAGTAGAGTAAGACAAGGAGGAGACGCGCGGTGTGAGGCTCAGCGAACCGGACTGTCGGCTTCTGCGTTTGTTGAAGGTAAAAGGGAGAGGCATCCGTGGGCTGTGTGATATAAGTGCACGTTAACGATCCACAGGTGATCGAAATTACTCCTTGGACTTCCGCTACGGCACCTCTTTCTATATTTCCCCCTTCACTCCTACTCTTTCCTTACAGCGCTGTTAAGGTGCCCACGAAGTGTGACAGATAGTATTACTTTAGTGCCTTACGTTTTATATAAACCAATTTAAAACTTTAGTGCATTGCACGCATTTTATCTGAAAAGGAGGCGGAGCGGCCACGGACGTTGTTTTTAGAGACTGCGAGCTTGTCACAGTTGAGGATGCCTTAAACCAGATCACAAAAACTGTATTCGTTTATCTGCACAGAAAGGTAAAAAAGAATGATAGTAAACTGTGTTTGTTCATCTGTACTAAAATGTAAAATTTGAAAATATTCAATGGCCCTGTCGTGGTGGCACAGTGGTTAAGACACCCGACTGCTGTACCGGAATACTTGGGTTCGAACACTTACCTCATGCGGCTGCGTCCCGATAGAGATGAAACAGAGAGGTTTCCTTGTTCTGTGCGATGTAAGTGCACGTTAAAGATACCCAAGTGGGCGAAATTACACCGTTGCCTTCCGCTACGGCATGTCTTTCTTTCCGCCTTCTCTCCGACTTTCCTCCCTTCCCATACAGCCCGGTTAGGGCGACCACGAAGTGTGACAGATATTGCGCCTTACCTTTTATATAAACCAATTAACAACTTTAGTGCATATCATCTAAAAGGAGGCGGAGTGGCCCCGGACGTTGTTTGTTAGAGAGCGCGGGCATGTCACAGTTGAGAATGCCTCAAATCAGATCACAAAAACTGTGTGCACGGAAAGGTAAAAAAGGATGAAAAGAAACATGTGTTCGTTCATTTCCACTAAAATGTAAAAAAAAAATGAAAATAATCAATGACCCTGCCGCGGAGACACAGTGGCCCGACTGTTGTAGCGGGTTCGTACACTACCGCAGGCGGATGCATCTCGATAGAGACGCAACGGAGAGGCGTCCCTGTGCTGTGCGATGCCAGTGCATAATTAAGGTCGCTAAGTGGTCGAAATTGCTTCGAATCCTTACACTTCGCCCACCTTCCTCTCTTTCCGCTTACACTCCCACCTTCCTCCTTTCCTTTAGGAAGTTGTTCTGGTGTCCAAGGAAAAAGAATGCCGGATAATGTTCCTTTCGGTTCCTGTCAGCCAGTTTTATATAATTTAATGAGCAATGCACAGAGCGATGAATAATATGCATGAGAACGTTTTACATCAAAGCAAGCCGAAGCATAAACTGTAAATTGGATACAAAGGTATTAAAGGGGTAAGAAGTGCTGCGCACCTACTTCGACTTTGACTAAATGCTCAAATCGATCGGCTGTAATTTTTTCTTTTCTTAACGTCAAGCACAGTGGGTTTTTCTTGAGCATCAGTACTCCGCGGACCTCTGTGCTAACCTAATATACCAAAGACTGGAGATGTCCAGATTAAACGAGATTACGTTCTATATAGCAGCACTGTTGTGAGTACAGCAACAACAAATGACACCTTGGTGAAAAAGGTTTTGCTGGTATCATGTCAGTCTCAAGCCCCATGCTTACCGTTGAGATAGCTTTCATTATATGAAATTATATAAAATATACTTACTAAAAACTATTCTATAATTCTGAAGAATAAAAATATAGCCTTTTAATGTTTGATTGCGATAGCATTAGAGTTTTCGCCGCATCGACACCTATCACCTTTAGATAAAAAATGCTTTCATTGGTTGAGAAAGAGACGAAGTCTCAAATTTTAAGAGACTGCCAAAGACTGTTCTCAATGCGCTAAAAGCATTACTGCGAGTGTATGTGGAAATACAAAAACGAGGATGCTGGTAGGACGTACATGGTAATGTGATGTGATCACAAAAAATAGTTTTATACAAGTCTTTTCTTTTTCTTCCCTGGCTCGCCCAATCCCGTCTGGCCTCCTTTCAAGCAAATAAGGAGTCTGAAACGGAATGAAATTTGCATATTTTGCTCCAAATGCGAGCATATTGTCCTGCGAATTTAACTAAAAAATAAAACGCAGCAAAGTGTCTAATCTCAATATTGTAGGTGCCGCGCAAAATGTTTCACCAGGTTTAGCTAACGTTGATCTGCACAGCTCGCTTTTTCCTCGAAAAAGAAATAAATATGATTCTCGTCAGTTTTAATTAACCAGCAGTCTAATGAGTATCGCTCAGTGCTAACAGAAGCGAGAAGAGTGGGCTTAGCTGTCACTGAAACAAGAGAAAAACTAAAACTAAATGAGATTCTGCTTTGGTGGGCGCTATATTAAGCTGTTTCGCATTATTCATATTGAAATGGGAAGTGTGTGAAACAAAAAAAAATTCTATATGCTGCAGATATTTCTCAGTATAGGTGCCGACATTCTGCTTCCATAATTACTTCGCTTCACGAGTAATGTGCAGTACGCTCAATGTTGCAGCCATTCCTTCGTTTTTAATTAGTGCGAACACACTGGACCGTTCGACTCATTATAAAACTGCTCACATTTTCGAGATACGAAATACGTAGTACTTGCTATCTCGGTAGCACTAAATGTACTTTGTGCCTATTTTTTCCTTACATATTTAAGTAGAGCCGCACTGCAGAACGTGAGCACAGTGCAATATCTCTAATTCTGGAATCAATCATTCAATCGATCAATCAACAAATAAAATCGATTTGAATTTATAAGCAAGTAGATACCCAATTATTATTGGGACCAATAGCACGGGAATAGTATACAGTGCAGTACAAAATAAACTTGATGAGGCATCCGTGATGAACAAAAAAGGAAAACGTAGAGATTGCAAAGTGGCCGCCTGATCTCGTAGGTATTGAACGAAGCTTTGAAACTTCCGTGCTCTTAAAAATGGCTGAGGCAAACGGAAAGAGTACAAGCCTGTGCATCCAACGCTGCAGCCTCAAAACTGACCTTTCTGGCAGCATTGACATGCCCTTGAAATTAACCGTTTTCAAAAATACATCTGAGGCCGAGCGTATGCTCCTTGGAAGGATTTCGAATACAGAAAGATTTTACTGTGTCACACAGCGCAGCAGAAATGTGTCTTTAAGTATCCCCGCTATGGACACGTGGTAACACGGGCTCAACAGCTGAGCGTTCTGACCCGTGTATATCATCAAAGTGCAGTTTTGTTGATTCGTTGCCTAATCAAAGGTGCGCAGGAATTTTAAAAGTAGACCCGCCGTTATTTACCGCCATCCTAAATAAACCTGCTCCCCTGTCTTGCCATGCAGGGAAGATCAGCTTGTTCCTACAGAAAGTTTTTGCTTTGTGGGACTGAGAAGAAAAACTTGGTTTTCAACTTCACGGCTTACAATTGCACACCATTTATAGTATGCGAAAGTTGGTTTGGGATGTGGAGTTTACCGTCCCTTAACGACTGAGGCTAAGAGAGACTCTATGGGAAAATCTAGGAACATTTTTGTCTGGGAACCTGTGAAAAGACAGACAGGAGGAGAAGGAAGACGAAGAGGAGAGACAGAGAAGTTAACCAGTAAAAAAAAACTGGTTTGACAGACAGGAAGCACTGGATTGGCTTAATTGAGGTGCTGCTGAGCGGAAGGTACGAATCTGAGAGTATGCGAAGACCTTGCCAGAGGTACAGGGCGTAAACTACTTTGCCTGAGAAGCCATATTAGATTGATATGCCAATGTGATCTAGTTGAAGTTTTTAGCTTGTTCAATTCAGCTACAAACCAACACTTACCCCAACCTGCATCAACACAACATAATGTTCCCAGAACACTACACAGACATATGCCCTTGGTGCAATGACCAGCCCACCGCCTACCATGTCACATGGGGGTGCACTGGCCCCACACCTCCACACATAGACATGCACCATTCGGAGGCGCAGTGGGAGGCCACTCTGCAATGCTATGATCTAGAGACCCAGCGTAGGCTGGTAACTGAGGCAAGAGCGGCAGCCCAGGCCACTGGGGCCTTGAAATGAAGACTCCACTCACTGCCCCCCCCCTTTTTTTTTCTTTTCTTTTTCTTTTTGAAATAAAGTTTTTTCTCTCTCTCTCTGTTCAATTCTGCCCCGTCTCTCCAGCGGTCCCCTGTTCCGAAGAAAGATTCGATATCGCAATTTCAAAAGCTAGAATATACTGCAACAGTTTGAGGCAAAAATAAAATAGAGCTGACATTGCTACGTCAGAGGAGAGCGCGTAGGTTGGGTACGTTGTGAAGTTTCTTTTGTCGTTACTTCTTTGCCTCAGTGAGAACGAGCAGACATAAATTTCTTCTGATCATTCATTTTCCCTCAACTTTCAACTTACAATCTGCGTTGCGCCTTTATGTCGCAGCCAGCCACGCTTGGCCTTGAAGTCAGCCCTCTTTTTATTGTGCGGCTACCTGCAAGTGTTAGCAAGGTATTTCGTAACTTTCAAAAGAAGACATTATTCAACACTCTCCAAGTGGAATTCACCAGCCTTTATTTTCGCGCCAGGCAGAACCACGTGTCATGAATCAGCAGGATGTTCCAGCTGCTTTGCAGCTTCCTATTGTCTTTGCTGACTTTCAGTCCAGAATCATATGAAAAAAGCCTCAAGTTGTATAACAGCCGCAGGCAGTTTTTCAAGAGCCCGCTTCCAATATTTCAAAAGCGCTTTTTGCCCGGTTCCGCTCTCGTTGCTTGTCCTAAGTGACGACATACCATTCATTCGGATGCACTTGTGCGCATCTTGGCGGAATAGAGAGGCGAAGTAACCGAGCATGCTATACTGTGAAATGCCCCAGTGGGAAGTGTGCGGCTTTTCACAACATCTTGACTGTTTAAACTATGCGAGATTCAGCGCTTGCTCTATAGACGCCGTAGATTTCGTCACATAGCAGCAGCTTGAAGGAACGAAATTGGCCGCTCGCCCACACATGTACTACCATAAACTGAAAGAGAAGATTGAGACACGCACCATCAACTTTCCAGCAAGCCAAGAGACGTGGGCCTCTTTTCTTTGAACGCGAGCTTGGTATATCGACTCGTAGGAGAAAAAATAAAAATACTTACACAAAATGCAGGAGGGGCAATTTGCGAATACGAAACACTCCGAATTGGTCTGCTGGATAGTGACGGTATCGCCATGAAAAGGGTGTGGATGTTTTATGAGTCGAGCGCTTTGTCCCAAAAGATCAAAAGGCGTGCTCGCCCCGTGAAACTGCAGTAAGAACAGTAAGCACTGTTACTTTAACGAGTGCAAGAAATTGGCGAAACTATCCAAATTTAATGCTGTCGCTAGACCAGCATCATGGAGGCGATAATGGTGCTCTGATGACTTCTACATGAACTCTAGTGTTTAGATCTACGGTGGTATTTAGGGATCTGAACTCTAGTGTTTTCAGTGAGGCCAACTTGAAAAGTGGCAGGTAAATATATAAATTCAATTTTTCTAGGAATGAACGAAAGATCAATGAAAGAAAATCTTTCATTCATCTTCACTACGCTATCTAACCGCAGTGCAATCCGTTGACAATCCATGTGACATGTTATTTCTAATTGTCTTTCAGTGTCTGAAAAACCCCCATAATGGACTGGCATTGGGAATCTGCCCTTTTAGAAACACACGCACTTCATGAGGATGTTTGTTCATTTCAATGAGCTCTGTGCACTGGCAGAGCTCAAACTTCATTGTCATTCCCTTTTAGATATATTTCTGTGCAGCCCATTGTCAAGTGGGTGATTATTTTTTTATTCAGTATTCTGCGTTGGGCTGACTTGACATTGATGTCATAATAAATTGTACTAAGTCCATATGTATATAATACTGCTTCACTGGAATAAATGGCATGTTGACAATAAAATAGCGGCGGGGTCTGTACGCGCTTCCCACCAGAAATACCTTGGCTCGAGACCGCTCGTTCTAGCGGTATATTGTCATTTGAATCTTGCTATGCAATATCAATAAAGAGACTAGCCCATAGAACGAGGGCAAAGACTTAGAAAAATATAAGACGAGCGCTCGTCCTCTCTTTATGTATGCCTTTGTCATCGCTATTGCGCTAGTCTTTCTAACTAATCATCAAGTACCAACTAGTCCAGCCTTCAACCCAGACCATCTTGCTATGCGAGACTGACAAGGTCGCTACAAGTACTGAGAAGAATTGTGTGGCTAAGTTGGGTTCCACAAGATCAAACCGATTCCAACGCTGGCATAGCGCCGGTGAGCAACTTTTGTATTGAACAAAGCTGTCTCTTCAAAAATCCTATCTCAAATTATCTGCGCCAAAGCAACTGGTCGGCCCTAAACTTTGTTATGCGGCAGCACCAAAATTTTCCTCCTGTCGAAAAGAGTCGGGCGCAATGACTTAGTAATGGCACCTGCCACCTGAGGAGTGCTGCCTCCTGAGGCAGGTGCAGAAATGAAATCCTCCTTTCCAACTGACGGGGAGGGGGGGGGGGAAGGGGGTGAAAGGTCGGAAGCTGGCTGCCGCTAGGAAAAAGGATTGATCAAAACTAAAACATTTATGACAGACGATTCAAAAGTAAAAATTGCTAGAATGACAGCAATACCTAAAGGGAATAAGCCTGACTAACAGAATGAATAGTATTGTCTGAACACTATTTAAATAATTAGTTGATTGATGAGGGTTAACGTCCCAAAGCCACTCAGGCTTTGGGAGGTGCCAAAATTAAAATAAATACAGATGACAGATCAAGAAATAAAAATTGTGTAGAAGTGCTTTAAGAAGCATAGTGTTACAGGGGATGCATTTAATGTAACTTGTGCTGCGATGAGCGGAACCCTGCGCGTAGATTTCAGTAGCCGTGCAGCATCCACTCTTTCAGCGTCGTCGTCTTTCAGAACACTTCGACGGCCACGCGTTCCTCGGACGTCGTCGTTGTCTGTAAATACACCACTTCGGTCGCGCGTTTCCCGTTAACACTATCCCCCTCGGCAAAAGCAACGTCCCGGTGCGTACTAGGCGTGTGGTGTGGAGGGGAAATAATACGGCTTGAGGCGGGCCACATGTACAATTTCGGAACTGGGTGTTACGGACGGTGACTTTGGACAGAGTGGTGTACTCTCATAAGTGACCTTGGTCATTGGGCGTAGTACACGTTAAGGACCTGTATAGTGCGGCAGAAGTTTTTCACACAACCGCACACGACGGCACGAAAGCCAGAGCAACACTACAGATCCGGGAGGATAGTGAACATCATGGTGGTGAGCGTTGTAGAAGAGTTTTTGAGCTTCTTGAGAGATGGATAGCTTGTGACGAGGAATCTGGAGAGCAGTATGGGCTCGGATGATGGTATCGCGGGCATAGGTATTGACGGAGCCAGCGGCGGGAAGCAAAGTGTCGAAGGGCAGTAAGGGGTCTCTTCCAAAGAGAAGATAGAATGGAGAGTACTCAGCACCTCCACCGAGATGTTACAGGGATGTATTTAATGCAACTTGCGCCGCGATGAGCGGAACCCGGCGCAAAGACTTCAGGAGCCGTACAGCATCCATTCTGTTAGAGTCGTCGTCTTTCAGAACACTTCGCCGTCCACGCATTCCTCGGTAACAATATAAAAGCAGAGAATACACATCACTGTAGCTCACAACAGTATTATTAAATAAATATGCCCCCCCCCCTTATGATATATCATATATGAGAAGGACGCTGTTTGTAATTTAGTATTACGTTCGCGCGGCAAAGGCCAGAAGCTGAGGTAAGGAGTGGTCACACGGTAATAAAAGGCGCGAGAGCACTTCTTAGGATGAAGTTATGCATGTCTCTAGCATTGCAGCGTCGCGAAAAAAAAAACATTCTGGCTGTTTATAGGACTTTTCAATTCATAAGATTGTAGTCACCATCGCTAAAAGACCACGATCAGTATACAATTACATCTGGAATAAAGTATATAGATGCACGCCAACTTCGGCTGCTTGTTTGGATAATCTTGAATAGAAAATGGGCCACAGCTAAATATATGTTTCAAATGCTCATTTAGAAGCACAACATCTGTTTGTACAGCTAGGCTGTCTGCCTGCGCAAAGATATGTTCATATGATGAGTATTATAATATGTATTAAGAAGAAATCTTACCGGCTTATTCGCGGAAAGTCTTTGAGAAAAATTGTGCTTCTCTGAAGGCCAGAAAGGGACAGCATGCATGTACCTGTACATGACGCCAAGGTAACAAATTAAACGCTTCTTGAGATGTATATCTAAATTTTGAAGCGCTTGGTCGGACCTAAAAGTTGAATGCAACGTTTCCGAGGGAACACAAATTATGCCTTTTATCTCTTTATTTCTTTCAGCCTGCGCTATCCTAGCCTCGATTAAGAGCTCATCATTCTCCGATTTTTTCCACTTTCTTCCAGGCTAAATGCACATTCGTTTCTGGCTCATAGCCATTATGGCGTCTTAGCATACACGTCCGATATAATTCACCAATAGCGCTAATTAGCCCCCACCGATCTGCTGGCGCTCGATTACTGAAAACACCACCGAAAAATATCAATTAAAGGGTCGCAGCTGCTTGAGCTCTGAGAAATATTAGAGCGCATACTACGTGGGACGCGCAGCCAGCTTTTATGAAATATAGCCCATCGCGAGGAACCACCGCCATCCATCACGAACACGGCAGGTATCGCGTTATTAATGAGTCTACCTCCAAGAATTCTCAACTAGTTACATACGTGGTACTACTGAGAGTTTTCCAAGATATGGTGAACAGTAGCAGACACGGTTTTTTTCAGGTGCATGGATCACGGGATAGATAGGCGATCCAGCGGATGAACAGATGAATGGATTGTTAATAAGTGGGTAAGCATGGTGGGTTTCGGTGATGAGTGTGTAAAGGGATAAATAGATGAGTGTGTACGCGATTGGGTGAGTGGATTGAAGTTAATGAGGGTATTATTTCGTTTGCATGTATTCATTTGTAATTGGCAGTTACGCAATAAATGAGATCTTTCTAAATTTCTCCTGATGAAATGCCCCTTTTCTTCCCCTATCCAACCACTTATCTTGCCATTCTTCACGAATGGCATAATTACCCTTTGAATTCTTATTAATTTGTTAAAGTCAAAGGCACCTGGTTGCCCCTGAAAGCCTCTCGGATCTCCTTTCCCTCTTATACTGAGGGCTGGATGTGATCACAGGAAATATGAGCCTATTTCACAATGAAGCAAGCGCATGGAGCAAGCGCAAAAGGGCTTAGCGGTGTGTTTTGTTTGGGGGTAGACCAGCTCTCAAAATACTGGGCATAGTTATGAGATGCGAAAATTATGACAGACATGACAGACGAAAATATCCCTCTGCACCAGACAGTGACCTCTTCATAAATGTCACGTGACCTCCGTCATGTCGGTTCCTTTATACGAATCTGCGTTCGCATAAACTACCCGCTCACCAATGTGTAAGCTTGTATTCGCTTAATTGCTGCTATTTGTTAGGGGCTCTCCAATCTTACCAATATTCAAATGTACACACTCATAAGCTGCCACATTGCGACAACGCCCCTCCAGCGTAAAGTCGTTTCAAAAATCCGTACGACATTACCAGCGTGGATGGCTTGTCAGTAGAATGTGTTACATGGGATGGATGGGTGCCAAGCTTGATTTCTTAGTGGTAAGTTTTCTATTCAGCGTAGTTCGTTTGATTTTTGTTATGAAATGTCGTCTCTCGCCATTCATGTTAACTGTTCGGCTAAATGAAAGTTGCAGCCCGGCTCATCGCAAGCTACTCTTCATTACGAGCTAGATATTTCAGTTGCCAGTAAGAAACCCTGTGCAACGTAAAAGAATGAGACCACTTATTACTCCTTAAAAAGAAATCATTCATGTTTTGAGCCTCATATTCGTTGTGTGTATTTTTGTTTCGTTTAAACATTAAAAAAGAATGGCCTGAAGCCCATGGCCTCATAACGCCGTCCAATAAATGTAGTGATGACTTAGATGTCTATGGGAAGAGATTTAAACATGCGGCCAGAGGACGGGGTTGGCCAAGAGAAACGTGGGTCACAGCTTTGAGCTAGAGGAAGCCCTAGAAGCATTTGGTCGGCTCTTGCCTGCGGACTCCGTTTACTATGAGACCACTAAGCTTGCTTTATTGCAGCGATTTCAATTTACTGCTGCGGGCTATAGCGAGAAATTTCGTCAAGGCCAAAAAAAAAAAAAAAAAAACCTTAGGACAGCGAAACAGCATCGCAACACGCTACTAGGCTTTTCAGCTATATAGACCGCTGGGTCAAAATTAGGAGACCGCACATTTTAGAATGTTTGCGACATGGTGGTGGCCAAGCAGTTCATAAACAACTGCCACTCTCGTCTTGCTTTGTTTCTACTTGAACGGGATTCTAAGACGATTGACAAACTGACGTAGGCGGTCGATCACATCCACAAGGCACAGCGGCAGAATAATCTATTTTCAAAGACATGTCAGAACAGAATGAAGTGTGTCCCAAAACCTGTGCTCCTCGTTCACAGTCCCATTTTTGGTGCTTCATTTGCGAGAAAACTGAACACAGAGTGGCAGATTGCCGGATGAAGTCAAATCAATCTTACTGTACAATCTACTGTAGGTCAGGACATGATGCACAGTCATGCCTACATAAGAGTTCCGGAGACTGTGCGGAGTTTGCCTGTTGCTCGACACCTGGAGTTCTTCCCCCAGCGCAACTTCATGGATAATGCACCCAGAGAGCTAGCGGGAAAAGGTGGTCTATACATTAACCCCGGTGGATGCACTGTGAGGTATTAGGATGGCCAACTTTCGTATTGCAGGACACCGGCAGCAATAGCGTTGTTGTGCGTCGGGCTCTCAATCCTGCCTAATGATATTGCAAGTAAAAAGGAAATGTCCTTGGCGGATGAAACTAACATTGAAGTTCCAGATGCGGATGTGATGACCTCATCCCCATACTTCTCGGACAAAATCATTGCCCGATGCCTACCCACACCTCTTTACGATGCCATAATTGGCAATGTCCCTGGTGCAAAGGCTCTAATTCTAGTTGATTCACCAGTTCCTACGGAGCCGGCAACTACTCCTGCCAGGGTACGATTATCTGATGTTCCTTCCCCTTCTGTATTGGCTAGCGTTTCGAAGGGCCGCAAAGGTATCGCCCACAATGTGATCAATGTGACACGTTAAGCGTTACGTCTTGACCTAGAAAAGGATACCCCTTTAGAGGTGTGTCGGAGATGCTAGGAAAACCTGACCTTGTCAAGAAGCAGACAGCCCATACTTTTCATATTGAGTATGAGGTTTTTTTCCAGTCGTACCAAATATGTCTAGACCGAATATTTTAAACAAGTAAAAGTACCGATGGCTTGCGTTTCCGGGTCCTCATCCTTACGCATAAACGTCCGCGAATAGGCCATAACGAAATCCGGAAAACCTGAGGTAAGGTGCTCAGTGAATTATATTTGCCTGAGGTGCAGGCTAACTTTCAAAGATTCATCAGATCCTGCGACAAGTACCAACGTGCCGTGCCGAAGAGGAATGTGAAATTAAATAACGAGCGAAGTATATCGTTACATGAGTTTCCAGGAACGGTTTATTGTCAAGGTCCAAATGAGACAGCCAAAGTATGCAGCGATATTGTAGGACATGACTACATTGGAAGCTACAATCGTAACTGCTTTAATCCCAAGTCGGTACCTTCCATTTTAAGGGATACCATGCCGACATGCATCGCTCTGCAAGACGTATTAGGGTCGAATCTAGTAATCAGTAATCAGTAATCACAGCGATGTACAGAAGCCTTTCATCAGATGACTTTGCCCTCGAAGTCATGGAAACGCTTGAATGGAGTGCAGCCCCGTCTCAATGGCGCATTCGCTGATGACAGCTGGTTGGGAACAAGGAATCGAGTAGTCAAGAACCCCTGTAATCTTTCGAGTTGTGTGAAAGAATGTTTGCTCACTGTATAATAGATACAGTGTGTGCGAGTGCTGTTGAAAAAAAATGACTAGTTAATATATGCACTCTATGAGTAAAACGTCGGAGTGCTGAACAGTTTAACAGACTGGAAGCGTTCGTATGAAACTGTGTCCATCTTCCGCGTTCATTTATTGGTTTTTCTTGTGTTTCATGTTCGTATGAATGCTGCGTGCTTAGAACAGTATGTGTAGATGACGTGGACTCTAGAAGCGATCGGCTGTACTTTGTGTTTTGCGTTGAACTCCAGCGGGCGCACTGATCTGAACGCTGGTGACCGTCCTAGGGTGTGCTGCGCGCTGTGCGTTACGTGGACTAATCGCCGAGAACCCCATGTGCCAAGCCTCTTGTGGAGAGATTTCACCATAGAATAAACATTCGAAGAAGGGGCATTTGTAAGAAGCTAGCATCACACGGCGTCTGCAACTCTCAGCACGAGGGAGAAGCAAGGAAGAAGACGACGGAAGTATGGGGCGCGTGCGGGATAGAACAGTGTCACGTAAAGAGAGAGCGGCGGAGCAGCGTTACCGAAGGACGGGTGATCACGGAGATCCTGGTGATCGCGTCCCACCTGGCCTATGACCCGGGTGACCAGACCTGAGATTGGCCATGGAGCTCCTGATGATTGCGTCCCACCTGTCCTACGACCCAGATGAACAGTGCAAGTTCAAGATAACTTTACTGCCGTCGATGTAGAAGCCCACTACACCATCAAAAAGACCATGGGGGCCTCCAAGGGAGATGAAGCCCCGCAGGGAGACGTCTTTCGCAAAGCGTCTCGTGCCAGACGGATTACGCGAGCTTGCTGCTCCGGAGCCCAGCACCGGAGGAGAGCATCCCAGATTTCATTTTCTCTGATTCCATCAATATGCCCGGGAGAATCGGGGCATTGTCAAATGAGATTATCCTGATCGGCAATTATACCGCATTTGGTGCAGAACTTTGGATGTTCCTCTCCCTCCCTGTATAGATAAGATGGAAAGAATTGGTTTGTTTGTAGTTTTCTCCAGTCTTTGCACTCGTTAGGTGTGGCAGACCATCTGGAGGCGAAAGGTCTGATCTTTTGATCCTGTGTGCAGCCGAGATTTCGTGTACGTGATGAGCGGATTCTTCGACCCGGGTAAAGGCGATTCCACTGCCGCCCGGGTGTAGATATCTCGGGCGAGACTGTTAGCAGTCTCAGTGCCTGGAATCCCCTTGTGAACCAGGACACACATGATGGATGGAGATCTCTCTATGCAATATCGATTGTCCAAGCATCCTAACTGATTTTTTCAAAGCGATCTCCTTATTAAGGTTGGACTGGGAGGGGCCGTCTTCTGTTGGACGCCTAGAGCATGTAGCCAGCACGCACTTGCGACGTCGTGCTTGGTACGCTGGATAGACACGCCTGGAAATCTGCCATTTCTGCTACTTGACGGCAACCTTAGGCTTCTCGCATTGGTCGAGCCTCTCCAGCTTCCTAGCCGCCTGCTGGCCTCACCCAAGCGCCTGTGGACTCCGGTCGTTCCTTGCCCTCCCAGCCCACGCGACCGGTAGCACCCGCATGAACTGAGTATAGCGTCCGATGACTGTTACTAGCTTACGCTCTTCATCGGCTTGTTTGTTAAGTGCGTTTTTTGTTATTTGCCTTGTTTAATGTTTCTGTATAAAAAGATAGATCCTAGTTTCCCCGGTCTGGTAGTATTTTTGTTTGACCCCCAAATCAGCCCTTGGTGTGTTTTAAAGAACCGTCTCGTGCGCTCTCGTTTGTATGTGCAGTCTGCTTCACTTAGGGGTTTGGTAATTGGTATATGTTAGGCGGTGCTGGCTTTGCGAAAAAAATAATTTTGTTATACTTTATGAATTCATGCGTGTAGGATAAATGAGTAGAGAGAACAGGTCTAGTTGGAATGCATTCATTTCAGGTAAATCCAGCGTGAAAAACTAGGACGACAGAAAATGTCGAATACGAATAATAAAGCGCGAATATACACGAGCCATACACCTCCGACACCATATCGCGAATTGTGCGTTTACGCAAGTGGTTTACAGGTTATATCGTAATACGTATAGTGAACCTGACCCTCCAGAAGAGATTCTAGTTGGCTCCCTTCCTGTGCCGTTCCTGTGCTGCACTCAGATATTATCATACGAGCTGAAATTGTAAGAAAGGTTCGCGAGGGCTGTTAGGGCCACTACAAATGTGCGGACTCTTGATGTACTGCAGGATGTCTCCAAAAAAATGCCCCTTTATAATTTCCACCAATTACATACGTAGGATTGATACCATTTTGTCCCCCCCCCCCCTCTTTCCTCGCTATTTATTTCAAGGAGAGCTGGCACGCCCACGAGCCGGCATAATTTGGACGACTGGGCGGCAATAGAAAATCTAGATTGCCAAATGTGTCTGCCCATCTGACTCGCCGTTCACCTGGCATAAACAGGAAGACCATTCACTCAATCGCAAAGCTATAAAACTACAGATTACAGTCGTTGGGCTGTGCTTAGAAGATGTCCGACCGAATCTTACCACCCAGCAGATGTGGAGCGGGAACAAGCACTCTGTAATTACCGTGAAAAGAGGCGCGTCAGACTAGCAGCACAAACCGAAGATGAAAGACAGGTCCATCTTGAGAGAAAGCGAGCAAAATGTGTCAAGTGAGCAGTAGTACACCGCTTTGGACAAGGTGCTCGTCGTGTACCCCCAAGCGTGTGAGCTGCAAGTATCGGACTTTCAAACTGTGGCGATCTACGGCACCGATAAGAGAGGAGTCTCTTTTATTCCGCATAAACGAGCAAGATTTAGGGTTTACCTGTTGTGGAACAACAAAAATTGACCAAGACTTGAACAATAAAAGGTGGACCAAAGATCTGCTGTATTAAACTGTTCTTAGCAGAGATTTTGCTCCCTCTAACCAGGTTCAGCCGACGTGAACCTGAGCCAATTATTCAACTTGCCGCTTACGTAGGACAATCACCATGCACAATAGCGTTCTCCCAGAACAGAATAAGTTCGTCATCTCGTGATCATGATCTCATGATCTCATTCGTGATCGCCTCGGCCGAGCCTCTCCAGCTGGTTTGCCGCGTGCTGGCCTGAGCTAAGCACCTGTAGACTTCGGGTATTCCTTTCCTTCCGAACTCTAGCGACGGTAGCGTTCCTTTCACGGAATGTGATAGGGACGTCCATGAGGTTAAGTGAATTAAAAGCGCTTTGTTAGATAAGAAGAGCTTATGGCCACGAAAATAGGTACCGGAGAATGTTTGAGTCTTTAGTGTTTGCAGAGTCATGATTCACCTCAAATTAATCTGATGAGACCATTTAGGGAGCCATATTTGTTAAATGCTATTTGGGGCTTATAAATTAATTCTAGGTGAGACCGGTAGTCCGAATCGGTGGTTCAAATGGCCAGAGAGGCATATTACAAGGCTTTCTAACCACATCTGCAAGGAATATATGTCAGACCTGACATCTGGCAAGAAGCGTCGCGGATAGTATATGTGATGTTTACGAATTTTATGATTAAAATGCCCACCCTATGCAAACTAGCGGCCATGGAATGGCTACAGTGGTAGTATTTGGCCACTTGAATGTTTATGTGCGGCACAGTTTACTAGAATTGGCTATCGTAACACAACTCTCTAATTGTAATTACCAGTAAACGTACACTAATGAGGCCGTATATTCTATCCTATACTTTCTGCAGGAACGAGCTTGTGCTATTTTGCATCAATATGCTCTTGACGTTTCGTTAGAGTGTCGTATATTTCAAATTGATATGAAGAAAACTACTTCTTTTATCCTTGTTTACCCTAACGAAACCGCTGCGCCAATATGATTGTAAATGTGCGCAATGGGCCGAATTTTATAAAACCTCCTCTATGAACGAAAACACTACATGCCTGTACTTTCTAAGCGTTTTCTGTTTTGCCCTCTTTTTCATTTTAGCTACTGATTTTTGGCTTCAGGACTTGTTCAGTGCATCGCCGTTTCGTAGTTATTTTTAAAATCGCCTGGCATATGCTTACGGAGCATATACTTTATGCATCCTACACTTTATGCTGAAAATGTCAGAACGCATGGAAGAAAATAACAAACAAAACTTTAAACGGTTCTCTTTGCGACACTTCACCAATGAGGTGCGCCACGGAAACCTCACCACTTTGTGCTGATCGTTCCTCTCCCCATTTTTCCCGTGACGCTTTAGTCAGTCTTGTGCCACCAAGGTTACCGATATAGCAGCCGACTAGACACGAGAGCGGGTTAAATATAGACGCCACGCCACGGGTCTAAACGGCTGTCCGTCTCCACAGTAACTGTGAACAGAAACTTGCCATTGCGTACCTGTGAGCGCGCTGCGACAGTCTCTGAACAAAGTGTAGGATGTCGGAGGAACTAGTTCGCACACTGCTCAGATTACTCAAGAGCGAACGGTTTCTGTATTAATGTTTAGCCTGAAATAACAGGCGCTCGGCAAAAACAGTGCCTTGGGCTGAATGGCATGTCTATTTTTCAACGATTCGCAACGTCTATTCCCTAGCCCATTACATTTCTTTGTTCGATAGCGCAAACTTCGGGTTTGCTACAAGGAAACATGTGAGGTTGGCACTGATGGGTTGTGGTAGATTACTTTAAAAGGAGAGCGATTAATCCGACGAGGAATTTCGCGTATTTATATCGGGGCGAAATTTCCCGCCGAGTTAGCTCGAGCAGCTCGCTCAAAGAGAACAGAGAAGGACGTAGCGCAAGAGTATCGGAGAAGGAAAATTAAAAAAAAAAAATGAAACGCTGACAGCCACGGAACGGAGCCAAAATGAACGATGGCGTTTAAAATATTTCATCATATTCCCATGAGAAGACAACTTTGGGCCTGTCTAGAACTGAACTCGATTACTGCCTGTGATAAAGAGGACTAGATCAAAAAATATTCAAGGTGCCTGTCTGGTGTCTGCAATGTTTTCGTATTTTGTTCGCACTATCTCCCGACTTGCAGTGAAGTGGCTGTTTATTCTATTTTTAACGGGACTCTTCTTTGCTATTCTAGTGACAGAGTTCAGCTAAACTATAATCCTAGCTACTTGAAAACAAATCTCAACTACCTTGAAATTAAAATAAAGACTCTGAAGTAAAATGGCTTTAAGAGAAAGCACCTTCGCTTCTTATGCTCACCAAACACGCCGCGTAGATTTGCAGGTAGGGTGTTAAAGTTATAGAAATACTATAGTATACATACAGTGGGTTCCAAATAAAGGACACCAATTTTTCACATATTAAGTCCAAACGATTATTCACTCTAAAAGCTCAGCAACGCATGTCGAGGTCAAAACCAATCAAGGTTTCTGGGGCAGATTATATTTCTGAAGAACGATAAGTATAATGTATGCATGTGTTTATTAGAACACTCTTTGCTTCTACATGGATAAACGTTGATTTTAAATAATTTCCTTAGCCAATATCAAGTAGTTAAAGTCGCCGTAAAGAACAAGTGGGAACGTTCTTTAAAATTACTGAGAGGGAAATTTGGTGATACACTATAAGAGTTTTTTGTGAGCATATAGACAATCTAAGTTTCTGTTGTGGAAAAGAATTTCTTTGAAAAGCCTCTCTTGCGATCACGAAAGTAAATCGCACTGCCATAATAAGGTAATTGGTCAGGGATTTGAAAATTAGCAGTAATAAAAATGAAACCTGTTGAAGTAATATCTGCAGGGACATTTATTTTTATCAAGATGACAAACAATATGCCAAAAAATTCCATGGCTGAAATATTTTATAGAAAGTGTACGATTTACGGATTTGAGTTTTGACACAAATAAGGTGGAAGATTTTCATTGCGTGAGTTGCGTTTTGTGCATTGTATGCCTTAACAAAGAGAAGGTAAACGTCTACCGAAATTTCCAGCAGCTTTAACCAAATAGACTATATTGTAATTTCCCTAGAAACCACAAAAGGATTGGCTCTCCGAGATAATAAAACTGATGATCGTGCACATTAATGGGGTATTTGTGTTCATGCCGCATGTTTCAATTTTTACCAAATACAGTTGAGAGTTCCTTTTCGCAACGTCCTACAGTGTAGGAGTAGTTGAAACCCGTTACTGAGAAAAATATTTTCATGAATACCAAGAGAGCCGCTCTCAATTTTGAATGAAAATATTATTCGATCTATAAAATATAGGTCAAAATTCACAGCTGTTTAGAAATTTAGGCATATATAGGTCAGAAGTATAGTTGCGAATTTGATTTTCGGAACTATTGTGTTTGTGATTATTCACCGAGAGCGCCAAGTAACACTCGCTCGAATAAGGGGGATCCTTTATTATCACACTTCTAACTTTTCGAAAGCGTTGCTTCAAAACTGAGTCGCCGAATGCAGTTACAACGTTATAAACAAGCAATGGTTCCCGTAACGAACTCGAAAACCTTCTCATACGCGCTATAATGTCGATTTAGTTCGCCCGAACTCCTTCGCTTGCATGCACTGAGCCGAGAACGTAGACTGAAGAACGATTATACTTGCCTTTTTAAGTGCATGACGGAATCTTGTCCGACAGCAACTTGCGATCGCAAAAGTTGTTTTCAAGACTGAATTGATCTTGAAAGCTGGCAGAAAATATTCACTTTTCAGTTTTCTACTACGCGCAGGCAGATTTATCAAATGCACTGCATTTAGTGATGCTGTTCCACCGCTGCGTCACACCAAAATAAAATATCACGGTATATTGGCTGCCTGCGGACTTAAAAGGAATCTGGTGAGCCTGCCATCTCCCATTCGGGCGGTGGACGGAAAGGGACTAAGTGCCAGATTAAGCAACGCCTCTATTATGCGTGAGAAAGACAACAACGAAACGCGGCATTGTTTTGGCCGTCATTGTGTTAGGCACAACTTGGGAGGACGATTTGCAGGCATGCGTCAATCTAAAGTAAATTTGGCAAGAAGCTTCGAGTTTTGCGCTTCGATGGTTAGAATAATTTTGGAGTCGGGAAATGAAGAGCTCCCCAAGCATGATGTACAATGCCTAGCGTCCCGCTACGCTGCAGAATGGTGCTCCTCTGAGAATGTTTTATAAACAAAAGCTTTTACTTTCTTTTAAGCGTCACTTAATTTTCCTGCCAATGGCATACGCTCAGTGCGTTAGCAAGATGCAGGTGTTGGTGACGTCTAAAATAGGCATGTGCACTCGGCAGGCGAGACGTAAACATTTAAAAAAGAAAATATAAACTGTTTATGAGTGATTATATGAAGCTTCTATCAACACTTACACGCTGTGGTGTTCCCATCCCTCAAGTGAACAATCAATTCGGGTGTAAGCAGCCTTGCAAAACCAAATATTTTCGAGATTTGTTTTAAATTTAATTCGGTAGTGACAGGGAGTGTTCATATTTCATCAGTGGGAACTCGAATTGGAAAGGACGGTTAAACAGTAGCATCACAATTTGGTGCTAAAATAGCAATAAAGATGGTTACAACGCTGCACATTGGTTGGCGTTATAGGTTGCATGGACGTCCCTGCTAGTCCACCTATGTGCACCTTTATGCGCTGTGCAGGGACATGCAATATTCCATATACCTTGGTCTGAAAGAGTAGCATGACTGTTTAAACTACGCATTAAACGTGAATGCCTATTTCCCTTCGTACTGGGCAAGGTTCGGCATATAAGGGGCAATAACAACCGTGGTGACCTTGTAATTCTGAGAAGTGTTCTCCTAGTAGTATTTACAGAGGTGGGGTCAAATGTATTAGGAACTACCCCCTGTACAACCTGTAGGAGGAATCAGCAGGGATTGCTTGTATGTAGGCGATTTGGAAACCCGTTGCTGAAAGTTCATGGTATTATCTGCCATTTCTCTAATTTCTTCAGCTTTTTTCGTTCGTGTCTAATCAATGCCAGAATCCGCCATATCAGCTTGTTTTCAAGGACATTTGCACTCATTAGCGCCGTTTGCTATAACGGCGTGTTTTAATGAACATCAAATAACCCCATGTGTCCACAAACAGGCCGTCCTGTTTTAAACAGGACGGCCTGTTTGAAACTGTCTGTGTCTCCTCCGCACACATCTTCTGCTCCAGTGTTGTTGTTTATTTTGGAACTTCAATATCAGAGAGATGGATAGCTTACTTTAATAGAGCTCTCATTTTTCCTTTCGCAGTTACAGTACACAGGATCATTCCATTGCGATAAACACGTCGCATTAGCCTCAGGAGTGTGAAAACTTTATGACAGTTCTGCTATTTCTTTGCTAGTCATAAAATAATTCCCAGAGCCCTGTAGAATCTAAACTGTAGAAATGCGAAAGCCTAAGCGTTGCTGGTGCACACCGTGCATCACCTTTGCTCTAACTATTATTGCTTATGTCATCATTGTCATTATCAAGCGTCATTGTCACCGCTACTATCATGCTCACGGTAGACAAGGAGAATTATGATGTGCATTTCATCATCCCGGGCGTGGTGCAGTTGGTTAAGCAGCTTGGCTGGGGATCTAACGGATGGAGGTTCGATTCCCGGTGGAGACAGGATTGGTTGATTTATATTTACATCTTCCCCACGGTAGACAAGAACAATTGTGGTGTGTGTTTCATGATCCCACAATGTCGCGGCATCCCGTGGAATCTCGCAAAGAAGTGCGACACCTCTCGTGGCAGGACGGACAAGGTCATGGTACAAGTATGAACCGTATTTAAAGACTTTCACCTTACAAAATTTTTATAGGTGGGCCCGGTTAGTGAAACCCTCCTGGGGCGGGCAGTGGGCAGGAATGAAAAACGACATTTAAGGTCGAATATGACATAAGTCGTTGCGTAGAAGTGAACGCACACAATACTAGGCGTCGGAGACAGATGGTCTGAAGGTGCCAAATAGGAATGACTACTTACAGCTTTAGTTTTCGCTTCTTGCCTTTGTGACGCTGCAAAACTTATACGAGAATTTCTTGGGCCTGTACTATTGTAATGTAAATAGTGCGATCCCAATGGCGGCGAGTAAATTTCTTCCAAAAATTATCTCATATGCATTTTGCTGTCCAGGAGCAAATCGAGAGCAACGAAGTGAGTAGCGCCCAGAATATTGCCAGTGAAGGGTGGAACTGCGTAAAATCTCTAATTATGCTTGAAGGTTCAATTCGCGGGGCAAGTTATTCTTCGGTCCTCTCTAATATAGAC
>JAJIZL010016305.1:57049-80503 GCA_023969395.1 Amblyomma maculatum | reverse complement strand
TCCTCTCTAATATAGACAGCGGGTGTTTCAGAATATTGCCTGTGAAGAATGGCATTGCGTAAAATCTTAAATTATGCTTGAATGTTGGATTCCCGGGGCAGTAAAACCCTAATCAGATCTGAGCTTCCAGTGTGTGAGGGGCAAGGTATTCTTCGCGCCTCTCTAATATAGACACTGACAGTTTCAGCGACGCCTCAGTAGAACCTGATTTCGAAATTTTATCTTATTGCGTCGTACACCAACGCTGACGTAGTGCGGAGGTCGACCGTACATCTCGTGCTTAAGGCCTCCAAGAAGTACAAGTTTTTTTCGCCCCCGTTCAAACAATCAAACCTGCCGCGTCTTTCATAATTTTACGTTGCTTTTTATGTATCTCTTGTTCTCCCGATAACTGGTATGTGTTTGACCAGCGCATGTGTATTCTTCTGGTCCTCGTGTCTAATAAGCGGTAGCAAATATAATTTCGAAGGCTTTCCAACTAGCCAATGTTGACGCCTTAATAGGTATGTGTGCCACGGTGAAAACCAAGAACTGAATCTCGTGCAGGGTGTAAAAGGACAGAAATATTTGCTCAATTTGTCAAGATAGCAGGGATACGCGGCAGTGGGCATTCCCTGCAATGTAAGTTCGACCTTTGTTTTCTTTTTCCTGAAAAGCTGTAAGGCCTCCAATGGTCGCATTCCCGAAAAATGGAGACGCGCCCTCCATGCGAGGCCTCTCCCCGCCAACATGTCCAAAGAGGACCATAATGGTCGGCGCCTGGCGCGGGCGGAAGCCTTGGACCGCCATTATGGAAGCAAACCAGGAGTTTTTTATGTGGATGTCTCCGGCCCAAACCCTAGGGGTTGGTACACAGCCGCGGTCATCCACAAGGGCAAAACAGTAGATGGCCTTACGTTCAAGGCCCAGTCACCAACACACGCAGAAGAGGTTGCCATCGCCCTCGCAGCCTCTGACTCCTCCTCTAAATACATCATAACCGACTCGCGAGGGGCTTGTCGGAACGTCCAGCAAGGGTGGACTGCTCCTCTAGCTTACCGCATATACAAAAATTGCAGTCGAGATTCGGATCTCGCGTACCGATCTCTCGTTTGGACTCCAGGTCACCAAGGTCTCCAAGGGAATGAGGCAGCCGACGCCGCCGCCTGCGCGCTTTCTCTCCGGGCATTTCCGACGGGACCCGACGCGGACCGGGATTTCGATTTCAGCCCAGTGTACAAATTAAAAAAAAAATATGTGAATATTACAGATCTACGCACCAAACTCTTCCCATCCCGTGCAAAGGGCTGGGGAAGGCTAACGAGCAGGTGCTCCTGCGCCTGCCCACCAATACAATGTTGTGCCCGGCTACTCTAAAACATTTTGATCCGCAATTCGACGGGCTGTGCTCGCACTGTGGGGAGGTGTCTGACATCTACCACATGGTGTGAGCCTGCCAGAAAACCCCATCTTTGCCCCCTATCCCCAACCCCACCCGAGAGAACTGGGAGGCGACCCTGTCCGGCTGCTGCACCCTAGAGGCCCAAAAGGTCTTAACGCAGCGCACCCGGGCTGCGGCAAACGCCAATGGAGTGCCTGTCTAGGCATCCCACCTAGTGTACATACCTATATGTATTACAATAATAAATGTTTTCACCACCATCACCTCCATCGTTGCAAATAGAGGCTTAGTTGCCTAGTCTCAATTTCAGCAAGAAACAGTTCTTAGTTTTCTTTAACCTTCCGCTGAGCTCGCAACTGTTGTTCGATGAATATGATAGACGCTTTCAGGCTGCATAGATAGCCACCACGAGGGTTTGCGCTAGAGTGTGCCGACTCATCACATTAAAATGGAAGCACTACGTCGTGTAGAGGTAAGAGGCGAAAACTCAGGCAGTCGTGCTGGCAAGAGCCTCATATCAGTCAAGGTAATCGATTTTCTATCGACCATACGCTCGAAACCCACGACAAGCGAGGCTTGCCGACCGTTTAAATGGAGCAGATCAATACCTCCTCCCCATGAGCTCATAATGCACTGCTTTTGTTATTCTCGCAAAATGATAAAGAGAAAAGTAAAAAGGAACTGAAGTTAATGATGCAGCGAAACGAGACACGTAATAAATTAACAAATATCTTGAAATCTACTCGCAATCTTCTGTGCGGGATTCCTTTTTTGGCAGCTAAGACGGCATCACTTTGGCGTGCACCTTAATTTCATGAACATTCACGCATGGTAGGTTTTGCTGTTAAGTGCTTCGCAAAGGCCAAAGTTCGTAACAAGAGCGTAACGCGATGCTTACGCGAATTCAGGGTCTTGAGCGCTGCCAGTAGCATTGCTGCTTCACATGTCGTTGATTCTGAGGATCACTGGACAGCACAGAAGTTACGGCCACACCAATGCGAGTTTTGAATTTTGTCTTTAAGCGAAGGGACATTTGTGTGCCCGCCGTCCATGGAGGAAATTACAGGGTGTTTATTTTAAGGATACTGAACTTCAAGTGGCTCAGTACAGTTAGCTACTGTATATCCCTACCACAGTTATGTGTACCATCCTTCTAAACATTGCTACGTGATTTCTATCCAAGCAGTAAAAATTAACATAACAGTGAGAATGAGGTCTATTTTATTTTGTTCTTTTTCGTGATATAATTGCTTGGGCATGAATGTTGGCATATATCGCGTATTGCTTTGACCCTTGCTTTGACACAGCCGTCGAAATTGAGGAAAGCATAAATATACCTTGTGCCTTTCAGGTACTTATAAAGGGGATTCTGAAAAATTGCGCCAGGTGCATTAGGAGTATTGCGAGAATGAGCCATCCGTTATTGCTATTCAGCCTGCTAATGAGAGAGGAACGAGCACAAAACTAGGGAAAAGGACATAAATCTTATTCCTTCTCGGAAACAATAGTGTCAGTATAAATTCTAATACTTGTTGTAACGTGAAAGCGGAAGGCATGAAAATACCTTGGCTCAAAATATTGATTAAGTTCTTCGCTCCACTCAGGTAGATAAAAATCAAAGGCAGGGACACATAGAAATACAAGCAGCAGAGCGGATGACAGCTGTCATTTGGCGTCTTCTCTCAGGTGTTCGTTTTTCATCTCCAACTGTGATTGGAATATTTTGTGTTTGTTTTCTTATTATTATCGAAGAAAAGTCAGATCGAAGTAGATCTTCATTTTTCAGACTGGCATTGCTGTACGTATTTTAATAACGCAATTTTTTATTCACTCGTGTCAGGAAGACAAACGCTGAAAATTTTAGTCTACAGGTTGTAGCGTAGCGCTCACTTTCGGTAATTGTTGTAGCGATGATGGTGCTAAAGCCTTTCTACTTGCTTACGCAGGTCAGTTGCCCACTTTCATTATATTGTAAGCACACTAGTAATCGCTGTTTACTGCTTGACCGATGCCCACACACTTTGGGATGCACCGTTGCCGATTGTAGTCATGTTTTAAAGTTGCTTTTGTTGTCAGGGGATGTAGAGTCGAACCATGGTCCCAACAAGCAAGGCCTGAGTAACGAGGATCTATTAGTTGCAATTAATGACCTGCAAAAATCTATGGAATCGCGCCTTGGGGAAGTAATGGCATCTTTGAGCCAGGTAAAGGCCAGTCAAAAACAGCTAGAGACCGGTCAAAAACAGCTAGAGGCCAGTCAAAAGCAGCTTCAAGACACAGTGTCAGACGCATCACATCGACTGGCAACTCTCTAAGCAAAGGAAAGCGATTCTAAAGCTCTTCTGGATGGGGCTGACGTGAAACACTTCGTAACTAAAGCTGTTCCTGATGAAAGCTATCTTCTGCGGACACGCCTTGATGAATTTGAAAATCAGTTTCGAAGAGATAATCTTACATTTTACGGTGTCGATGATGCAGCAGATGAAACATGGGCGGAATCTGAGCAGAAGATATGGAGACGCCTTCTGAGCTCATTTTCGCTGTAACTAACCGATGAAGGCATTGCAAGGGCACATCACCTTGGAGCTTTCTTTGAAAAGAAATGCCGACCGATCGTCGTGAAGTTCGCGTCGTTCAAAGTTAAAGATGGCATTTGGGCTCAGGGAACAAAACTAAAGAATACAGGCGTGTTTATACAGGAAGACTTTTGCAGAGCAACTAGGCTTTCGCGGAAAAACCTCATGGACTATGGTAAAGCAAGTGGCCATAAATACAGCCTGCGTTACAACAGGCTGTACGTAAACAAAAAATGCTACGTATATTCTGCCGACACAGATGCCGTACGCGAGGTTGAAGCGCCTAGCGGACGTGCCTCTGAAAATGACGCAAAAGCCCCACCTGCATCATCCCTGCCTGCATCAGACACGCCTGCATCAACTTCTTTCTCAGGTTTGCCATAGGAAAACGCAGCCGTTCAGGCATTACCGAATCCAGATTACTCGATTCTTTTCACTAACATTCACAGCATTTTAAATAAACGAGACTCATTGTCAGCCCTAGCCGACACGTGTTTTGCCGATGTGATTCTTTTGACCGAAACGTGGCTGTCTGAAAAAGTTGATTCTCGGGAACTGTTCACTTGTGAAAAAAATTACAACAATTATATATTTGATCGCTTTGACCGCGTTGGTGGGGGTGTTTTGATTGCCGTATCAGATGAAAGTGCTTCCTATAGCGTTCCCGTGAATTCTTCACTGGAATTTCTCTGCATTTGCTTACGTTTGAACCACAAGGACGTTTTATTTTGCGTATGCTATCGACCACCTAGCTCACAGCCTTGCTTCTGCAATGACCTACATCACGCCATTAATTCGGTCCTTTCTAGGTTTCCGAGGTCTCCACTTTATATTTTTGGCGATTTCAACCTTCCCGCGATTTCATGGAACAGCCCCTATTATCATTTCTTAGTCCTTTCTCAGAATGTTCTGCATTTATTGAATTGTGTTCTACTTTCAACCATGTGTGTGCAATACACAGACTGGCCCGCCTTTAGGGCATCGGTGAAGATTTCCAGCGTGGACCTCCGGTCACCATCTCAAATAGAGGGCCTCATTACTTCCTCTCTAAGGGAGAACACTCGCTATGTTTGTGTGCCGATGTCAGTGTCCAGCATCGACGTGGAATTCGAGCGACTTCGCGCGATCCGTCGGCGAGCTGAAAGGAAGTACAGAAGAACGAAATCCGCGCAAGATCTCGCACTTTCTCACAAAGCTAAACGACACGTTCTACGCCACCTGGAGAGGTTAGGACGACAACGTTGGAGGCAGTTCTGCTCATCACTGGAACAACGTAAGCCCCTGTCGCGTATCTGGCATGTTGCAAGAAGCTTGCGCACACCTCAGCGAGAAAGGCATCCTTTTCGTGCCCTGGCCCTTTACCAAAGCCGCAATGAAGTTGACGTAGCTGAAGATTTTTGTAAAATGGTTGTGGGCACAATTAAACCAGGCACAGTTACCAATTTCAGAGGTTTTCGCGTCACCTTCGCCGAATGATCAATACGACGTGCCCTTTACAATTGCTGAATTAGACACCGCTCTTGCTTCTTGTCGGCATTCATCTGCACCTGGTCCTGACGGGATTACTTATACAACCTTATCAAACCTAGGCAAGGATGGCAGAACTGCACTACTTAATTACTTCAATGATATATGGGCTTCTAGTACTGTTCCTGAACACTGGAAGATTAGCCGCCTGGTTGCTCTTTTGAAGCCTGGAAAGCCTCCTTTCGAACTTACCTCATACCGGTCAGTTGCCCTAGCAAGCTGTGTTGGAAAATTTATGGAGCGAATGGTGCTGACACGACTGGAGTGGTATCTATAGAGAGTAATGATCTTTATCCGAATATGATGACTGGATTTCGCCGCGGACGCTCTTGCATTGATAGCGTTATCGACCTTGTGGCGACAGTAGAACACGAAAAACGTCACTGTCGACTAGTAGCTGCTGTCTTTTTAGATATAAAGGGAGCTTACGACAACGTCCTCCATGATGCTATTCTTGATGCACTTGACGACGTGGGAGTTGGTGGCCGGCTGTACTTGTGGATTGTAAGCTATCTCGGTGGCCGCTCTGTTTACATGACTACGCCTGAAGGAGATACTACCCGCTTTCAGGTCGGTCATGGAGTTCCACAGGGAGGAGTCCTCAGCCCAACTTTATTTAACGTTGCTCTAATTGGCCTGGTGAGTGAACTGCCAGCTAACATCCACATAAGTGCATATGCTGGCGACATCTGCATCTGGGCCTCTGGTTCGACGCGCCCACAACTACGTGCGAGATTGCAACGAGCTGTGTCATCGACATCGATGTACTTACGGCGTCAAGGTTTATACTTAGCGGCAGAAAAGGGTGCAGTGATTGCGTTTACTGGGAAATGTGTCAGCCGCTACCCGATTACCCTTCATGGAGTCGTAATACCATACGTCTCTAGGCACATATTCTTGGGAGTAATTTTTGACCACCGACTATCTTGGCCGAAACATGTTACTATGGTGAAGAAAAGGCTACTTAATTTTTGCCATGTACTTCGTTACATAGCTAGCATCAAATGGGGTACAAGTGAGCGCTCCTTAATATGGCTTTACGAGACCCTGTTTGTTGGCTACATCTGGTACAGTGTTTCCTGTACTCTCTAGTATGAGCATTTCATGCTTGCGGATTTTAGAAAGCGTACGCAGGCACTGAAAATATGCCTTGGGCTGCCTAGATGCACCTCTATAACCAAGGTACAATTGAAGAGGCACATGCTCGCCCAATATCCATATACTTGTCACACGAACCACTTCGTGTATATTTACGAGCACTTACAAGACACAGGTTTCACCCACTAAGCAAGATTCTGGATGAAAGGCCGGACTGCAGTTTTACAAGTGCACTCCGCTGCCATCAGTCGCAAGTACCGACACGATATGCCCTCCCATATCGTCCCGCTCAACTACCTTGGACGATGGATAAACCTTTGGTGCACCTTTGTGTTTCTGGAACACTAAAGAAATCAGTGGTACGAATTAGTGGACTCAAACAACTTACTCTGGCGCACATCTGGTCAGAATATCCTCATTTAATTCACGTATACACCGATGGATCTGTGTATGCACAGGCATCCGCTGCAGCTGTGGTCATACCAACTCAGAAAACGATTCTGCATTTCCTTTTGGGACATATCTCTACATCAACCACTGGTGAACTTGTAGCCATTCGGGAAGCTATTCGCTACATAATATGTGAGGAACCATCTCAAAAATGGTGTATATTCACGGACTGAAAAAAGGCTTTACAAATTTTGGAAAACTTCTTACGCCACACTGCCTATCAGTCCCTGGCACTAAACATTATGGAGCTCCTCACATCTGCCCAGCTGCAAGGCCACAGGATTATGCTTCAATGGATCCCTGTCCACTTCGGGCTCCATGGGAATGAACAGGTCGATGTTGAAGTGAAAAGCGCACTCATCATTGGCCTCCAAACAGCTGGGCCTTTTTTAAGAGGTGACACGACGTGCCTTCTTACGAGTTGTATGAATAATGCTACAGCAGCTTACTGGGCCCAGCCAGACGCCCGACACATTCGTCTAAGTAGGCTCGATCAAACATTAAAATGTTATGTTCCGCGTGATATTCCGCGTCATCAGGCATGCTTACTACATAGACTTTGTTTAAACGTGGTTTTCACGCACAAGTACTTACATTTAATTGGACAAGTGGACTCGCCGGAATGTTCAACTTGTGGCGTCCCAGAGACTGTAGACCATATATTATTGGTGTGCCCAGCGTATGCGCGCGAAAGAGGTGTGCTAGCGCCTTCCTTTAATAGTTTAGACAAGAGGCCTCTGTCGGAGGAACTGCTGCTGGGCGCTTGGAAGGGCGGCGTGCTCTTTGCCGTTTTTTGTGCGCCAGTGGACTTGATTCGCGCTTGTAAAACAAGCTACTGTGTCTGTATAGGTATTTCATATGCATTCTCTCACATCGTCACCCATCATGACCTTCTTTCTTCTCTCCTTCCCCCTCCCCAGTGCAGAGTAGCAGGCCAGATTTGAATTATTCAGGCCAACCTCTCTGCCTTTTCCTTTCAATAAATACATCTATCTATCTATCTACTTTCAACCTTGATCAAATCGTTAAAGAACCAACCCGTGTTACTCAGACATCTGCCAACATACTTGATCGTGTGCTAACCACCTCTCATGAAACTATATCTTCAATCAGCTTTTTTCCGGGCTTAAGTGACCATAGTGCAATCCACCTAACTATGCCTTCACGCGCGGCTCGCTCTCTAAAAAGAAACAAGAAACTACAACAAGGCGGACTTTCAAGCTATTAATGCAGAGCTCGAGCGCTTTTCCGACACCTTCTTCCCGCACTTCTGGAGTCGTTTTACTCAAGAAAACTGGCACATATTTAAAACGAAGGTGAATGATCTCATAAATGAACAAGCACCCTGGTTCAGCATATCGCTAAAGCGCCCCCTAAATAAGAAAAAGCGCATTTTCCGGCAGCTGAAGAATTCAAAAATTGCGGATAAATAGCACCTTTATCGTGCTGTTGCGTCGCAGTACAAGCAGGCGCTGCAGAGCGCTAAACATGTTTTTTACTACGACACACTGCCTCATTTGCTCGTTTCCAACCCGCAAAAATTTTGGGACGTCGTGAGCAACACAAAAGAGGTCGACTTTGCTCTATAAATAAAATCCCGGTTCTCCCTCACGAGTGCTGCATTGCTTTGAACAATACATTTTTCTCATTATTTAGTAATTCCGTGGTTTCCACCTCACCCGATATTACGGTTTCTGAATCTATTCAGATGGAGCCGATAACTATCAATGATCAAGGTGTTACCAGGCTTATTCAGAAAGGAAAGCTTGCTTCATCTGCAGGGGTCGACGGTATTAGTTATACGTTCTTGAAGAGTACGTGTTTCTATTCATCCATGATGATGTCCAAAATTTTTATGCAGTCCATCCGCAGCGTATCACTGCCTGACGACTGGAGAATCTCCAAGGTGGTTCCAGTCCACAAGTCTGGTGACGTTCATAATCCTAATAACTACAGGCCTACTTCCTTAACATCTGTTCTATGCAAGCTTCTTAAACATATTATCTATTCACACATTGTTGACTATCTGGAAACTAATTCGTTTTTACAGATTCACAGCATGGTTTTTGTAGGCATCATTCATGAGAAACTGAATTATTTGCATTCACTAATGACTTCATTTTTGCACTGGACCACTCTTCTCTCGTGGATTGCATATATATTGACTTTGCAAAGGCTTGTCAATATATATGCAACTATTACTTTATAAGTTAAGTAAAGCGGTGCAGCGGTGGCGTAGCGGCAGAACATCCGCCTCGCATGCAAGAGGACCGGGGCTCAAATCCCGGTGCCGCGAATATCTCTACCGGAGAGAAAAAAAAATCCGCGTGTCGATGGAATTGCATAAACAGGTTTGGGGTGCGACCTGATGCCGGTGAACACCTCCGGCAACGCACTCCCTCACCAGAACAGGAGTTGGCCACCCTGGTGCAGTAATTGGCCACAACCTCCTATGATCACCTCCATAAGACCCCGGCCCTCAGTAAACAACGGCTGCGGAACAACTGACCACGGTGGCGGTCAGACCTGTGACGCAGCAGGGGGTGCTAAGAAAGCCTGGCTCCGCTGGACAGGCCGCCATTGAAAACTGACTCTGGCAACGTTTAATGCTAGAACCCCAGCTAGTGAAGCTAGTTTAGCAGTGCTATTAGAGGAACTAGAGGGCATGAAATGGGATGTCATAAGGCTTAGTGAGGTTAGGAGGCCGAATGAGGCATATACTGTACTGAAGGATGGGCATGCACTGTGTTATCGAGGTTTACTAGAGAGGCGACAACTAGGAGTAGGTTTCCTTGTCAATAAGTATATAGCGGGTAATATAGAAGAATTCTATAGTATTAATGAGAGGGTTGCAGGCATCGCAATTAGGCTTAATAAGCGGTATAAACTGAAGGTTGTACAGGCCTATGCACCTACATGTAGTTATGATGACCAGGCAGTTGAAAGCTTCCATGAAGATGTAGAATCTGCAATGCAAAAAGTAAGGACGCAGTATAGTGTACGGAAAAAACAAGTAGGGAAAAAACAGGCAGGAGACAAGGCAGTAGGTGACTATGGCATTGGTTCTAGGAATAGCAGGGTGGAGTTACTAGTTGAGTTTGCAGAGCGCAATAACTTACGAATCATGAATACCTTCTTCAGAAAAGGGAAGAACCGCAAATGGACATTGAAAAGTCCTAATGGAGAGACTAAAAATGAAATCGACTACATAATGGGTTCAACCCCCGCCATTGTGCAGGATGTAGAGGTAATCGGGAAAGTGCGATGCAGTGACCACAGGATGGTGAGGTCCCGAATTAGCCTAAATCTGAAGAAGGAACTGAACAGATCAGTAAGAAAGAAACCCATTAACGAATTAGCGGTGAGGGGGAGGGCAGAAGAGTTCAGGATCTCGCTACAGAATAGGTATTCAGCTCTAACTGAGGATGGCGACATTACCCTAGAGGCAAGGAACAATTATTTCAGAGATATCATTACTGAGTGCGTGGTAGAAGTAGGCGGTAGGATAGTTAGAGAGCATACCGGTAAGCTGTCTAAGGAGACGAAAGATTTGATTAAGAAACGCCAGAGTATGAAAGCTTCCAATCCAACAGACCAAATCAAATTGGCCGAGATATCAAAGCAAATCAATAAGCGCAAGGTGGCCGATATAAGGAAGTATAACATGGAAAAAATTCAGCATGCTGTAAATAACGGGGGAAGCCTTAAAGCGGTAAAGAAGAAATTGGGCATAGGCAAAAACCAGATGTATGCAATAAGGGACAAGGCGGGCAACGTCATCACTAATATGGACAAGATAGTCAAAGTAGCCGAGGAGTTCTATACAGATCTCTACAGTAGCCGAAGTAGTCAGGACCGTAATGAGATTGGCGGTAGGGAAAAACAGTCAGACATTCCACCAGTGACGAAGGACGAGGTCAAGAAAGCACTAGAAACTATGAAAAGGGGGAAATCAGCTGGAGAGGATCAGATAACTACAGATTTGCTGAAGGACGGGGGGGATATCGTGCTAGAAAAACTGGCCACCCTGTATACGCAGTGCCTGGTGTCATCGACGGTACCGGAACCATGGAAGAATGCAAACATTATCCTCATTCACAAGAAAGGGGACTCTAAGGACCTTAAAAATTACAGACCAATCAGCTTACTGTCTGTTACGTATAAGGTATTTACTAAGGTAATCGCTAATATAATCAGGACAACCTCAGACTGCAATCAAGCAAAGTATCAAGCAGGGTTTCGGAAACGGTACTCTACTATCGATCATATCCATACCATCAATCAGGTGATAGAAAAATACTCGGAATATAACCAGCCCTTATACATAGAATTCATTAATTACCAAAAAGCATTTGACTCAGTTGAAACCTAGGCGGTGATGCAGGCGTTGCGAAATCAGGGGGTAGACGAGCCGTACGTGAAGGTGCTGGAAGATATATATAGTGGCTGCACAGCCACCATAGTTCTGCATAAAGAAAGTAACAAAATTCCCATAAAGAAAGGTGTTAGGCAAGGAGACACAATCTCCCCAGTACTATTCACAGCTTGTTTAGAGGAAGCATTCAGAGACTTGGAATGGGAGCAGTTGGGGATAAGGGTAGATGGAGAATACCTCAGTAATCTGAGATTTGATAATGACATTGCCTTGCTAAGCAACTCGGGGGATGAACTGCAAATAACGATTGATGACACAGAAAAAATAGAAAGGGTGGCTTGAAAATCAATATGCAGAAGACTAAGGTAATGTTCAACAGCCTCGGGAAGGAACAGCAGTTTACATTAGGTAGCGAAATACTGGAAGTAGTAGGCGAATATGTCTACTTAGGGCAGGCAGTAACCGCAGATCCGGACCATGAAAAGGAAATAAGAAGAATAAGATTGGGATGGAGCGCATTTGACAAGCACTCGCAGATTATGACTAGCAGCTTACCGCTATCGCTCAAGAGGAAAGTATACAACAGTTGCATCTTACCTGTACTCACCTATGGGGCTGAAACGTGGAGGCTAACCAAGAGAGTTCTACTTAAGTTGAGGACAACCCAGAGGGCTATGGAACGAAAAATGGTAGGGGTAACATTAAGAGATAGAAAGCGTGCAAAGTGGGTCAGAGAAATAATTCAAGTTACCGACATTCTAGTGGAAATTAAGAAGAAGAAATGACATGGGCAGGACATGCAGTGAGAAGAGAGGATAACCGATGGTCGCTGAGGGTAACAAACTGGATTCCAAGGTAAGAAAAGCGTAGCAGGGGGCGGCAGAAAGTTAGGTGGGCGGATGAGATAAAGAAGTTCGCAGGGGTCAAGTGGATGCAGCTAGCACAGAACCGGGTGAAGTGGAGAAATATGGGAGAGGCCTTCGCCCTGCAGTGGGTATAATCAGGCTGATGATGATGATGATGAAATTAACTATTGATAATGGTATTTTAAAGTGGATTGAGTGTACTTTAAGTAATCGAAGTCAGTATGTCAATGCTAACGATCATGACTCCCCCATTTCCCCCGTAACCTCTGGCGTTCCGCAAGGATCAGTTCTAGGACATATTCTTTTCCTTATCTATATAATTGGTCTTCCTTCCTCAGTTACTTCTAAAATAAGAGTTTTCGCTGATGACTGTGTTTTTTACAGAGAAGTTACTAACCAAGATGATGCATGCGCTCTTCAAGATGATCTGAACATAATTGGAACTTGTTGTAATACCTGGCTTATGAAACTAAATGTTAACAAATGTGAATTAATGAGAATTAAGCGCACGACTAATCACAACATTCCGTGCTCATACTTTCTCGATGACACCCCACTGACCCAAGTTAACAAGTATAAGTATCTTGGTGTTCAAATAACTGATGATCTGTCCTGGAAGGCTCTCATTGAATATATTACTAACGATGCCAACCGCGTGCTCGGCTTCATCCTTCGCAACGTTTCCCTTGCTCCTATCTCTGTGAAACTACTGCTCTACAAAACACTCGTCCGCTCAAAAATTAAGTACGCTGCTCCTGTGTGGGACCCATACACTACCTCTTTCATTGTGGTGCTTGAATCCATCCAAAATCGCTCTGCAAGGTTCATAATGTCTAATTACTCCGAACGCTTAATCTTCCAGATCTTGCCATACGGCGCCGCATTTCGCGCCTCTGCACATTTCATAAAATATATTACGGCAACGAAAACTTAAAGCAGTCCCTGTTTACTCCTCCGGTGCACATATCGGCCCGCAGAGATCACCACCTACAGGTGCACATCCCACAGTGCAGGACTGTCCAATATCATAATTCCTTCGTCCCCAGAACTGCCTCGGACTGGAATCACCTGTCCTCCACTGTCGTCGTAATCAGAGACTTTGAAAAATGCAAAGATACTGTTAATGCTTATGAATTGTAAATGTTTATTTGTTTGTTTCTTTTTATTTTTTTATTTCCCCACTCCTCTCTATAACGCCTGACCGACCTTGAGAGTAATAAAATGAAATGAAATGAAAGACAAGTCTAAGTCGAGAGACGCGTATTGAAGATTAAAACGGCGAAAGAGACTCGCTTCCTATGCCTTGATGTAGAACGTAGTCTTACATTTGGTGCAGGCTGCTCTTCGTTCCCTCCTCTCAAGCTGGAATTTTGTAGCCGCACCCTTTCCTCGCTATTCGCTACGTTAGGGGCCACCAGCCTCACTGCTACGTCACTCCCATCGTCTGCTCTGGTGGGCTTTGCAATCGTGATCCCAGCTTTTTCAGTGGCTCAGATGAACAGGATGTGAAGGATTCGCTTTCATTGTACGAACGCGTAAGCGCCTACTATAATTTAGACGATACCACCAAGCTCTGCAACGTCCTATTTTACCTGACTGATGTATCCAGTGTATGGTTCCGCAACTAGGAGCCCGGTCTTACATCTTGGCCGGCTTCCAAGGCTAGCTTTTTAAATGCGTTCGGTTACCCAGCGATGCGCAAACTGCGCGCCGAATAACGCCTCCGTGCTCGCACCCAGCGCCCTGAGGAAACAGAGAAGGCTTCGCGGCCTCTACATACCCCTAAAACTACCCATTTCCAAATCTTACAAGATCACCAACATCCTGAAGGGTGCATCCAAGGATGTCGTTTATATGTTCTAGGCAGAAGTTCGCTGTCTGTCCTCTATAGGTGGTTAAACTATGCAGAGGTTCGGTGTCCTCAAGAGGCAACGACATTTTGGAGTGCACGATGGATCATTCCCATCGCTAGTCTTGTGACAAAAGTGTTCATTACTGTCACAATGATCAGTGACACTGCATTATAGGAAGAAAAGCTCTACCGCGCCCCTAGTAAGCATTGAAAGTTGCAGGATAAGTGTGCTCAGGTATGAAAAGATCAAGAATTCACAAACAATATGACAAACAGCAAGGAATGGGCAAGAGCAAAGCGCAGTGTAATTGTGCGACCGTGTTACTTCAAAAGCAAACTGATATGTCAAACGTTGCCAGAAGTTGGCCTTAAATCCGGTGGAAAGTATGGTTGTGTGGTTCGATATGGTATTTAAAAAGTCCAGAAACATTTGTCTCCGCTGCCTAGCCTTCTAGTTGCCACATTAGAATCGCTGCATAACTGCGATGAATATAGACCCCATTACTTAGCCGACATTGTACAGGCTCCTCCACTTCCACTTAGAACACAGCTTTGAGCCGCGTGGTACCTTTAGTGTCTGCCTGAGAAATAATTGCGCCGATGTGATGAGAGCCGTAGGTGGGTTACCTACATTTATCATCTGCTACAGTCCACTGGTTACAGTGCTAGAGGACAACGCAAACATAGGCATGTGCATTAGCAGATGACAAAGCCGAAGCACACACACTCCTGTGGTTTCATCACGCCTGTGCATGAACGAATCGCAAGAGCCACCACGCTGATGGAATACGGCTTAGAGCCGTATTTTAGGAACAAGTAGACAAGCCTGTACGTATCAATTAAGTGAACTCTGGCGCAGTGCATTATTATTGAATGTGCAAAAACCTTTTCTATTGTTCTGTTACAATCTCAAGGGATCCGTAGTAGTGCATTTCAAGGATTGCACCGAAAGTGTTTTCTTTTTTTTTTTAGATGAGCCTACGAGAGAGGAAATGACTTTACTGAAGCACATAATCGCTGAAGAGCGCGCACGTCGCGTAATCCCCATGCAATTTCCACCCAAAGATGTCCAACCTTAACGCACGGCTACTCGTCCATTGAATTGCTTGAAGAATCGAGACACTGAACAACGGCCGTGAAATGTGAACTTACCGAAGGGCCGGTACGTCGTTCGATTCCTGCCGCCTGCAGCAGTCCAAAGAATCGCTTTAGGTTCCTGCGAACAAGGCGAGCAAGCAGTTGTAAACAAGTAAAAAAAAGTTGTTTTAAGATATTCTGTAATAAAGCGTCAATTAAGAAAATGAATAATAAAAATTTGTTGGACACTTTTTATGACACGCTTGCACTTGAGGGTTGATCTCATCTGTGTTTCTCAGTGTAATGTGCGGTATTCTGTGCGGAGACTAGAGTTTGAGTTGGCCATATGGAAGTGTATTGAGAATGAGAAAGATTGTCCTACGCTGGCAAGTGCAGTTCTAGACGTTTACAAAATATATGAAATATCGAAAAACCTGAAAAATGAACCGCTCGCTTTTTCTTAAAACCTGTCTATTAACGTGGTGTAGTGATGAAGGAAGGAACTAAAATGTGACCTATATTTATTTAGTGAGCTGGCATACATCAAACCAAACACGAAATATTCAATTTATAGTAGGAACGCAACAGGCAACAGTTACCTTTGGTATTAAGAGAAAGAAAAGTTACAGCGCAAGCATTTCAAGGCGTCAGCAAAATACTAACAGAAATGTCGGAAGTAACGAAAAGCGTAGCCTTGTGATGGTGGCATAATGCTGTACAAAAGCGATATCTATATAAAAAATCATTACACAAAAGAAAACTCAGAAAATATTCCAATATGCGTGGTTAACATGAAGACCAGGCTTACTCTTTTCCCGCAAAATCGTGAAATGCGGCTATATAACTGAGAGCGTGCTGTAAGATAGAACGGATGGCAAATGCACAGTATGTTATCGTATACTGACAGGATAGGCTAGAGACGTGAAATTGTTACTGAAAAGAAACTTGTTAACATAAGCGCTCACAACAGGTTACGCTGGCGCATAGACGAGATCGAGAATACGGCAGGCCAGTTCGCCTAAATTGCACACCTTGTATCCAGGATTCGCATAATTTGGACTGTTCCTTACGCAGACAAATATACGACGACACACAAAATTAGCGCTGATATATTTCAAGGCATGGTACATGCTTTCGCTCCTTGAAATCGGCAGGTCGCATCGCGCCGCCCGTGAAGCTCCACGGAGCATGCCTGTGCTGCTCCTCAAGGCCACAGAAGCTAATGATATTTTGTATGGGCCAGGCATAACTAATCACGGTTGAAACGTTCATGGCACCCGGTGGTGCGTTGGTCGTCTGTCATTTCCGCTAATCAGATTCCACCCAGTCCTGAAGCGCTTATACTTAGCGTAAGTGGGCCTAGGTCTATTTCATTGCATGGCTCTGCTACATTGAAGTCCTCATTCGCATTAGCAAATGCTACACAGGTGCCGCTAGTTGTACACCAACAACTCATTGCTATAGATACTCATGCGTCTCATGAGTCGGGTTTTAGCTGCATACCCTGTTGTTTTCCTAGACATATTTAAATACACATCGAAAGCAGCAACCTGTAGGCAGGCCATGTCACGCTGCTGGTGTCAACTACAGCGTAGACTACGTTTTTGAGGCTAGCATGCTGTAGCAGCTGAAAAGGTATAGACCGGATTGGGATGGAGACACATGCCATATCACCAGCCGCTTTAGCAAGGCATGCGAACAAATACAGCTGAACTTCGTAAATCGCTGCCGTTTCTTGATCGCCGACCATGCTTCGCCCTACACTCTTCCGTTTTCTTGCATCCACACTGCTTCCCTGTTCAATTAGGGAGCTTTTTCCAGCAGCTCTCATGGCTGTCCGCGTGTTTGCCCTGTGGTTGTGCGCAGTTTAAACGCCATCTTTTATTGTTTTGTCTTTACACTCATCTGATGGTGAAGATATGATATTTGAGAGAATCTCTTTGGCCTCCAGTCTTTCCGAAAGCGGGACATTTCCGATGCGTGGGGAGGGTTTAAAGATCCTCTTCATAAGCTGTAGCCTTTTTTCATCCCATATTGCATATAGTGCTTCGCTGTTGCATATTGATGCGGTAGGATTATAGGCCCTGTTCCCGTGCGCTGTTGATTTGCCTTATAGTGCCGGACCAAAAAAGCCTGATGTTTGCGTTGCTCTAGGCAGTGCCTCCGCCCATAAAACCACGGGCAAACGACATCCCAGAACAGAGAGCCGCGGGAAGAACCGAGGAGAAGCGATGACTGCTGTGGAGAGCACAGCGACGTGGAGAGGTTTCATCCGAGCTGGACGCGACCACCGCCTGTAAGGCAGGTTGGGCTCCTGCAGCAGAAGCCGGTTTCCTGGTACCAGTAGAGATAAGTTTACCTCGCATGAAAAACTTAGGCGAATGATGGAGAAAGAAAAGGGCCAAGAAGAAGGACACTGACGGTCGACGTAGCATAGACAGTACGCAGCGAATGAACTCGGATGCCGAGATGAGATGCCGCATCTTGACCAAGAACTTCAGTGTTGTAGTTGCGTAGACAGATGAAAATAAATCGTTTGTTCTGTAAATACTGTGTTCCTGCCTAATCTGTCGGAGTGAGATCTAAACAGCTCTAAACTGTCCCCTTGGCGAACATTCCGGTGTTTGTGGCTTAACTCTAACTGGTTGATGCGGATGTTACGTAAGAGCCACAAGAGCTACCATAGCTCATTGGCACCCCCGAAAGATTTCAAAGTACTACAGAGATGATAGAATTGCACAGCTGCTCGTGATTCTACACTGTCTTTATGCCCTTCCTTTATCCTTACGTAATACGTCTAACAAAAAGAATGCACTGATAGTTTAAATTCTCAATTCGGGACTGCGACGCTACACCTGACGCAGTGACAGGAGCACACTGTCCTTTCTCCCATGGTACAGTCACCTTGAACTGTAACAATATAGCGCGACCGTCAGCGTTTTATAACGGCGATAGCGTGGAATACGGCGAGAGTTCGCGCCCGCGCACGAAGAGAGATCAGTTTCTGCTACGCTTTTCCGATAAGAGGACAAACGCCTAGACACAATATTTGTTTACAAAAAGCCGAAGGGCTGTAGAGCAAATGCGCATGAAATGTGACACTTAGACGTGATTTTCCTCTCTTTTATACGAAGCATATTAACGTAGGTTTCGGGCCTTCGCGCGACGTCCGGCGGTGGCCACCATAAACCCTGAAGTGCGGTCATGTGACATGACGTCACGTGATGACGTCACACCGGCTGCAGATGGGGCCTCATATCGCGCCATCGGACGTCGCCCGGCGGAGGCCTCCACACTTCGGTTCGCGCCGTCGCGCGCGACGCGGCGGCGGCGCCACCATCGCTGCATCACTTGATATGTGACGTCACGCCAGGGATGAAGCGGCGCGCGCCCGCCGTCGCGTCAGTCTCTGTGCCCGCAACCGCGCCAGCGTCTTTCCGCCGGGCGTGTATGCGGTCAAGATGCCTACGACGATTAACCTAAAACCACGTCTCCGTTACTTAGCCCCATCCACACTGAGGCAGCTGCTTAACATGCTTCGCATCCACTGGGCTTAACCTTGATAAGCCTCGATTTTTTTTTCTTATTACGAAAGGCCACGCGGGCGAAGCAGAGATAAGATAAGAAAAATGTAAAAGAACGCAAAAAAAAATACGAGGGACTGTAGCCACTAAAGCAGTGGAAGGCGAAAGTCTGATATGCCTCATCTCGTCTAGCATTACTGCCATCTGCAATCCCACACTTGAACGAGCGCCAAGAAACGCCACGCGACAGCCGCCGCAAAAGCGGGACATACTTTGTCCACGACAGTACGAGCCATTGAAGGCCTTCGCCTTAATAAACCAGCCCTTGGAAAGCATTGCTTGTAATGAGAACCTTCTGATATTAGCTGCCCTCAGTGAGGTGGGAACACGATGAAAGAGGCACTGAGCAAAGCAATTGTGCTCTACTGCCCGCCGCTTTTTTTTTTGTTTTGTCAACAGATATTGTGGCCGGGCCATTGTGATCGGAATAGCGTAGCAGACGACGCTCCACATTCGTGCGCAGTCGCAAACTCTCGCTGTGTTACACGCTTATCGCCGTTATAAAGCGCTGCTATATTGTTAGAAATCAGGGCGGCTGTACATTTAGTGGGATAATTCCTAGGGCTCTATGCGCCCAACTGGCCGTCGCATTATACTACTAAGGCTGCTTGAGTGTCCCTAACACAATTCTAACTTTAATACCACCCTCTTTCTTAAAAATTATGCGTTCGTTATAGGGAGGCTTGAATGTGAGAGTCACTGATTTTCGTAATGAAATTTTAACGCTTTCCGATCATTGAATATTTTTTCACAACTCTGAATATTTTGCCTTTGCCTTAAATATTATTTTTCATTGATATGAATAATGAACTGTAAAGAAATTTCTCTAACATGCCAAGGTTAATAATGATACCTGCCTACGTGTGAAATCGACAAGATCTATAGTAGCCATGGGTGCAAACCAAGCTTTCACCTTTACTCGTCACCTTAAGCACTGTGATCTTTTTCTTTTGCTAAAAATGACTTCCTGCTTGTACTAAGCACAACTGAAGCTTAAGAAAGCAACCAGTGATTGATGCATATAGCAAGTGGTTGGAAGTGAAGGTGTTTACAACGACTACGGCCGCTAGGACCGTTGAAGTTGTAAGATCCATGTTTGCTGCCCATGGTCTACCTGTTGAAGTTGTAACTGATAACGGGCCGCAATTCCGTGCTGCTGAGTTTGAAAACTTCCTGAAAGCAAATGGAGTAAAGCACACATGCACCCCTCCGTACCACCCACAGTCGAATGGGTCGGCGGAGCGGGCTGTACAGACAACAAAGACTGCACTATTCAAACAGTTGCTGGAGGACAGAGAAAAGGGAACTACAAGAACCTTGCAGCACAGAATAGACAACTTCCTATTTTGTTATAGAACAACGCCGCACACATTCACCGGAAAGACTCCGGCTGAATTGTTCTTAAGAAGAAAGTTGCGAACCAGATTTTGCTTGTTGAGACCAAAATTGACAAGTGCAATGACAGAGAAAAACGAAAGGGTGAAACAGGCTGCAGATAAGCGTAGAGCGAAGCCGCGATCCTTTGCTGCTGGGGACAGGGTACTAGTGCGTTCCGTGCGCGGTGATTCGGTGAACTGGCGTCCTGGAAAAATTACGCGTGTAAAGTCCCCCACTACGTACTTGGTTGTCATTGGAAACAAAGTGCGTTTTGTGCATGCTGATCATTTGTGACATTCTGTTCTTGATGATGAAAAACCAACTGATGAAAAACCAAGAAATGTGCCTGCCACACGCATCAGAGATCGCCTCTCCTCCAATGCCTTCGGCGCAGCCAGCGCCTCAGGTTGGACCCAGCCCACAGGATCAGTTGCCATCTGATAATGAACCTATTCCGTTAATGCGGAGCAACCGGGAAAGGAGACCTCCGGAGCGTTGGGGCTATGACCGTTTTTGATCTAGTAGGGGAGGAAGTGTTGTGTCGGTATCTGGGGTGCGACACGTGCGTTTACTGTTGTGTGATAAGATATAATGGTATCAACATCATGTCTGTTCTGCGCATGTGTCAGGCTGCTGTGTGTGTATATATGCGTTTGTCATGTGCTGTACTGGGGGGAGTTTTATTTCGAGCTGCCAGTATGCAGCACTTTGAATAAAGCCGTTTGTTCAAGCCTACGCCTACTTACTGTGGATGCAACAGTGATGATGCTCATTATTGAAGCAATTGCGTTTTGATTTCGCCAAGAGTATATCATCTCTGCTTGCGGGGTGTAAATTGCTAGTATCCGATTAAGCCGTAGCAGAAAACATTGGTCCTTGACCAGAAACAACTAAGTGACAGAGGTACAATAAAATTTAAACTAAGTTTCAAGAGCGTAAGCCAACGGTCTCAACCAGAGTCACTGCGGCCAATATATGGGCTAGTCTGCTTTCCAGTTGTTTGATTATCTTAGCAGCCTCTCTCTAATGGCTGTGGTCTCTGTCTTTAGTGGCATGGCTTATGCGTAAGGTGTACTTATCTGGGCTAAACAGAGGAGTAATATAGATGAAACTTGATGAAGACGACAATGTTTACTGCACAGCTCGAGGCTGTTGCCTTTTTAGACTGCGGCACATAGCACAGTGCTCTCGTGCCTGGGCACAATGATGAATACGACGCTATATGGTGCCATTTGAGAGTACGTGGCGCTTCAGTAGAAGGCATGAGCTACTATGTGCAGGAATGACTCAATTACGCGAAACTCACAAACCACCGCAGTAGAACGGACGCTTTAAGACTATGTTGTGTTCCCGCGTTTGCAGCGGGAAACTAATGGTCGCCTTCTGATACAGTATGTTGGCAGTACATGCTCTTTGATAGCACAGCCTGCATTACCGACAAATGTGGCAGTATTAAATTGTTTGGTAACTATATATTTTACACTTTGTGAGTGGCTATTAAACAGGTAGCATTTGGCGCCTTACTCTAAATATTAGAATTCAAAAGTTTGTTGGATATACGCATTAGGGGACTGTGTGCAGCCGCTTAGTGGCTTATCAATCACGGCATTACACGCACGTAGACGACCTATTATCAGGACGTCTACGTGCGTAGCAATGCAAATACCCGATGCTGACATATATACTGTCAGAAAAAAACAACACTAATAGTTTTGCTAGTATAACTTGTATATTAGCGATTATTTGGCGAGCCCGATTCGGATTTTTTTGCGCCAATATTCGTGAAATGTAATTGAGTAAACTAGCTATTACAAACTGTAAAGTCAGCAATCTCTTTGTAACAGAAGGCGAGCCCTCTCACAGATTTTGCCCTGGAAAAAGTTTTCTAAATCTTGTGCCTGTTCTGGAGTGATACTTCGAAGTTTTCGTTTATAAAATTCTGAATTCAGGTCCTTAACGTATACATTTATTTTTGAAGCGCTTCAACTCCTTCGAAAATAAGGAGTTGCAGATCACCAAGAAAAATGAATGAATAAAGCACTTTTTTATACACGCCGATACCTCTCCCAAAAGAAAAAACATTGATAGAGGCAAATTCTTTGTATACGTTGATAGAGCTTAAGAGGTACGAAATATTTTCGAGCTTTCTTTTATTTACAGTTACGTTTGAAGAAAATGTTACTTCATAGCAGGCTTGCGTGGATTCGGAAAACTTGTGATATGATTTCGAAGGATTTGACTCCACATTAACCTCTGCCCATTTAGGGCTTCCAATAATAGAATAAAACGATGAGTTGGTTCCTATATTTATTATTCGTGAGGTTGGCGTTTAAAATGGTGACCGAGCACAAAGCTGCAAGAATTAAATCATAAATATCGAAAGGTAATCATCACTAATAACTATTGAACGGGTGGACACTCTAATGGAAAACTTGTAAAGCACCAGTCCAATAAAATTGGTGGCGTTGATGCATTATGTGAAGCCTGCTTGATATGGTTTTAACATTTAGTCGGCAATACAGTTTTTACCAGGGTCTGTTTATCTGGTGTGGTAGAAAGAGGGTGTGAGGTAATAGTAGCAATAACTCCTGCTTTCTGTTTAGAAGTAACTACCAATTCTGCAAACCTGTCAATATTTCGACAAAAACAAAGACCGCCCATTGGAGAGGTCGTTAAACAACAATGAGATAGTTGTCATGCAGAACGGCAACAGATTCGCATTTGTCACAGATGGCAACGTTCAACCTATGCGAAAGCGTTCATTGGTAGTACTATTTCAATATGCATGCATGGCTGTCTGTGAATATGCATATTTAGGTAACGCTGAAGAGAAACGTACGCAACAGTTGCATCTTACCTGTGCTCACCTATCGGGCTGAAACGTGGAGGTTAACAAAAAGTGTTCAGCTTAAGTTGAGCATAACGCAGATGGCTATGGAGCGAAAAATGATCGGTGTAGCGTAAGAGATAGGAAGCGTACAATGTTGGCCAGAGAAATAACTTGAGTTAATGACATTCCGATGGAAATCAAGAAGACGAAATGGGCATGGGCAGAGCATGTAGTGCGAAGAGATGATAACTAATAGTCACTTAGGGAAACAAATTGGATTGCAAAGGAAAGAAAGCTTAGCAGGGGGCGGCAGAAAGTCAGGGGGGTGGATGAGGTTAAGAATTTCGCAGGGGTCAGGTGGATGCAGCTAGCAGAGGACCGGGATATTTGTAAAAATAGGGGAGAGGCTTTCGCTCTGCAGTGTTTGTAGTTCGGCTGATGTCGATGATGATATGTAGGCC
>JAJIZL010016305.1:6983-57039 GCA_023969395.1 Amblyomma maculatum | reverse complement strand
GGTATTGCATAGAGCACATTGAGCACAGTTTTCTGTGCTAGTTCTCATTACTTAGTGCTTGTAGTATAGGCCATTCAGGCCTTCTACGAATAATTGATTACTGCCATGAATTAGTCGCCCCCCTTTGAAGTTTCCAAATGATAGAAGCCTGTGTGCTTCCATATTGAGCACAATACAACTGAAAGTGTTGTGTTCGAAAAGACGAAAAGCGAACGAATGTTTCATAATGATTGGTTCGACTATTTTCAAAGTAAAGCTCTAATTGGGTCAGGAACAATGTGAAGAACCATACAGATTCTTCATGGTATTCTTCACGGTATTCACGGTATTCTAGGTCTTTACGTTATTCTGTAAATGACACATGACACACGAAGTGTAGACAAAAGCACATAACAGAACGCTGACTCGCAACATAAGTCGTACGGCAGTTATAAAAAAAAACAGGTAGAGAAGTAAAACAAAAAGAGTATCAGAAGAGAACATTGGGTATCACGAAATCTGCGCAATTCAATCTACTATATTGGAAGATCCTGTGAAATACAGTTTAGCTAGCGTTACATAGCGCAATCTGAGTGCAACGGGCTTGTTGTGGAAGGAACCCAGCGAAACGTGGCTCATTTGCGAATCATAGCTTATTGCATCTATCTATTCACATTATATGTCGATCCATTCAAGCACAGAAAGCTGCGTGAATACCTTCTACGGCGGGTGTTTTTCGATTGAGGCGAAATAAGAGGGTCTCGTGGGCTGCGTGATGTCAGTGCGTGATAAAGAACCTAAGATGGCCGAAATTTTCGCATCCCTCTGGTATGGTGTTCCTCCTCGTTTGAGCCGATTGGGACCCTTTTTAAAACGCTACAAATAAAACAAAAAAAAAAATGAGACCAGGCCGACATTTTTTGTTGCAAACGGAAAGCAATTGAGACTTTGCGGCAAGTAGCTTTTTGCTCTCAATCTAGATACTCACCATATTATTACACCCTATTATGCGCCGACATAACTCTTTGACGTGAACTGAATTAGTGGCGCTGTTGTCGCCGGCTGGAGAGGTGACTCGTTAAACTACAAAGGAATTCATATGTGAGAAACTTTAGATGTGGTTTTCGGGTTTCTGAGGTAACCTCGCAATTTGTCTTTCCATGAAGAAAAGCAGATTATGACTAGCAGCTTACCGGTATCGCTCAAGAGGAAAGTATACAACAGTTGCATCTTACCTGTACTCACCTATGGGGCTGAAACGTGGAGGCTAACCAAGAGAGTTCTACTTAAGTTGAGGACAACCCAGAGGGCTATGGAATGAAAAAATGGTAGGGATAACATTAAGAGATAGAAAGTGTGCAGAGTGGGTCAGATAAATAACTCAAGTTACCGGTATTCTAGTGGAAATTAAGAAGAAGAAATGGACATGGGCAGGAGATGTAGTGCGAAGAGAGGATAACCGATGGTCGCTGAGGGTAACAAACTGGATTCCAAGGGAAGGAAAGCGTAGCAGGGGGCGGCAGAAAGTTAGGTGGGCGGATGAGATTAAGAAGTTCGCAGGGGTCAAGTGGATGCAGCTAGCACAGAACCGGGTTAAGTGGAGAAATATGGGAGAGGCCTTCACCTGCAGTGGGTAATCAGGCTGCTGCAGCTGCTGCTGCTGCTGCTGCTGCTGCTGATGATGATGATGATGATGATGATGAAGAAAAGCCGAATATACCCTAGAATGCCATGCGTATTTACGAAATTAAATTTTGCAGAGAAGGAAATTTTAAAACACAGAAATACTTACACTGCTGAAGTCCCCGATCGCTGAGAACACGGCACCAGCACTACGCGTAGAAGCATATAAAACCTAAATTTATTACAATATATATTTCGTTTGGCACACTACTTTCACAAACTACAAGTGGAGGCGTTTATTCGTTGAAAGTACATCAGGGTTATAAAACAAATTGCGTAAAGTATCCTACATGATCTTGAAGGTATCGTTTCAAATTCCCATTGAGAATGCGTGTTGTGAAGGCGAACATGCACAGGAAAGGCGATCTATGAGCTGAATATTAAGTGCGAAAGCCTTTCTTTGGTGAAAGATGGCGTGGATGCAAGTGTCTGCAAAAGCATTGGTAAGAAATATGGACAGAGCGTTAATTACTGACAGCCAACATCTTGTAACAATAATAGTGATAATAGTAGTTACTGATAATTATTGACAGTATATGGTGACACCCTACTGATAAGTAGAAGTGGTGATAGCCGTAATTGGTGATTGCAGTGATGAGTGCTTAGGATTATAGTAGTGGCGATAGCGATGGTAGTTAGTAATGCTTAGTGATAGTGGTCGTCAGAGATAGGGATGCTGAGAGAGGCAATGATGATGACGGTGTAGTTGGTGATAGTGATGAAAATGGCAGTGGCGATGACGATGGCAGTTAACGATAATGTGATAGCGGCGATAAAGAGGACGTTTTAGTTAGTTGCAGTGATGATAATAGTCGCTATCATCATGATGATGCAGTTAGTGACAGTCCTGATGATGAAAGCGACAATGACGACGTAGTTAGGGATGGCAATGATAATGGTTGGTTGGTTGGTTTGTGGGGTTTAACGTCCCAAAGCAACTCAGGCTATGAGAGACGCCGTAGTGGAGGACTACGGAAACTTTGACCACCTGGGGTTCTTTAACGTGCACTGACATCGCACAGCACACGGGCGCCTTGCTTTTCGCGTCCAGGGAAAAGCGGCCGCCGAGGCCGAGATTGATGATAATTATTGTGGTGATGATTATGATTTTTGGTGACAGTGGTGACAGTGATAATGATGACGATAGTGACAGCATAATCGTTATGAAACGGAGAGGAAAGAGAAAGGGTTTCGCATTTCCGCTCTTAGACTAAAGCTCAATTCTTTTTTTATTCCCTAAACTTTGACGTGACATGCTTACTCTAGTGCGCATTTCCTAGCAAATATTGTCCAGATACTTTAAATGGGATGGAATTGAAACTAATCGCTAATGAATACTGTAAACTATCCGCGCGCAGGAGGAGACGCAACGAGATGCTGAAATCGCGTTTGGAAACATAGAAAGCCGTAGATGGCCAGCTATAACGTATGCGCCGCCATCTGCAGCATAAGCCATGTACTTCTTTTCTTTATTATATCTCTGAAAGCTACTTTTCATCTAGACCTGACAAGGCGCTATATATATATATATATATATATATATATATACGTGTCGCCCTACCGATACGTACAACTGCCTCCACGGATACTTAGGAACCTATGAAAACTGCTCTAATAGTTCTCCATGCATTTTTTTCTATCCGTCGCAATTCTTGCTCGGTGCCTGTAGTGGAGTGTGATTGCCACGTACAATTATCATGATATTTAAAAATATATCGTTTTTGAGTGCACATTTAGAAATTTACCGTTCCGCTCTAAGATGTACACGGTCGTCCCCTTCTAGCTATAGCACGGTCACTGCTTTCAAAGTGACTTTGCGTCTTCCCGGCCACGCAACAAAATTAAGTCCCAGGCCCTACACAACAGTCCCGTCTCCAGATCATTCTGAGCTTGTATCGCTTTCCTAAGATATGCATTTGCTTCGCACGCAGTGTCACTTGAAGGCTGCGATGGTGTCGTGGATAGAAGTGGGCGACCTTGTACATAACTTTCTTCACGACTGGACGTCATTATACATACTGTGAGCCCTCCTCGATCTTCTTTCATTTGTACATACCATGATCTTCTTCTTCCTCTTGTACATACCATCATCATCGTCCCGCGGCGCCGGCTTCGGCGCGCGCTTGGGTTTTCGCCAGCAGATTAAACGCTGACACGGCATACCTTGCCTTGCCTTCACGACCTTGCCGTCTGGACCTTGCCTTCTTTCACAATACAAGTAAAGTCAGCAAAAAATTGTTTTAAGAACTCGTGACATCTATTTGATGACAGTAACATCTCTCAAGGTTTTACGCCTATGACCATAGCTGTCTCATTGTCCGCGAACACCCTTATGGTAAACATCATTACGGAAGTGTTTATATCCAACAAGAGTGGATCATGTTCTCACATTCTGGTCCACGGGGCGCCTGAACCGTGTAAGCTGTCTTTCCTTGCTGAGTAGACGATCGATGGTCGCCCTCGTTCCACAGCTCCTAACACTTGCTTTCTGGCTATGGGTCCAATCAATTCTCTGCTATTTTTAGGACATTGTATATATGTCAAGGAAAAAAATTCAGAAAAAGGAAAGATATAATATTTCTTCGTCTTTCTCTGCCCATTGATTTTTTTTAAGAGTAGGCCTGAACGGCAAAGTAGGGGTGGAGTCGAGCTTTTGGACGGACTGGACATTGTAAATTCCTCAAACGCAGCGCTCCATGGAGCAGTCTAAATTTTCTTGCTTGCTTTATGAGGACCCACGCGCACATACATGCTAGGTAGGGATTCCTTGCCTTTGTCAGCCTCTGGGTTCCTACCTGGCTTTTCTCTTCTTGCCGAGCTCTCGACGCGAGCATCGACCGACCTGTATACGTGTCGTCAAGTTTGCAGTACATGTTTCAAAGGGCTAGCCCATGTAAAAAGCAACCGCACTTTTGATCTCTCGACGTTGAAAGAGAGAAATCGATTGAACCTGAACAATAAATAATCCGACGGGTTTGATGGAAGTATTCTGGGCGATCATAGTCGGATTTTTTTTTCTTATGCAGGCGGCAAAATGTAGGCAGCAAGCAGGCTCTTTTTGGTTTCGATTACAAGGAGAGCAACAAATCGCGTGTAAAGAATGGAAACTCTTAACAGCTGCGTGACATTGCTATAGGAGAACGTATGAGCGTTTTTTAGGCGGTTGGTCCTCAAGGCGAGTGTGCGGCATTTATACTGCCATAGACGCTGCCGTAGCAAAACCTGCTTCTTTATGTGCAGAAATAAATGACGTAATCACAACTGATCAAATAAATTCATTTATCGTGGTGTTCTGGCAAGAAAACTGAGCTGTAAAATCACCTGAGGTGAAATAAAATCCATGCTCAATTCGCCTGACTCATCTCTTCCTCCAAAAACTAAGTGAAAATGTTACTATATGCTTGGTTCTTTATAAAGCTCTATCGTCAACATCTTCACGTTGCAGCAAAGCATAAGGTTATAAAAAGAGCTGAACCCTTGACAACCGGCGATTTGAAGAGAACCTATATGCATGCGCAGCGACAATGTTGCGCATTTTCACATGAACGGCAACTAGGCAAAAAGCGTCCGAAAGTGGCCTCGACTGTTCAGCAAGGCATTCTACAGTGACCTATCAAATTCTGAGTTTCTGAGCCATAAACTGCGCGTAAGGAAAGGTTGATGACAAAGTTTCACGGTGTACAAAAAAGGGCGGGCACACCAAAGTTGAGGAGATAGGCAGTGGCAGTCTTCCTCTCAGATGTTAATATCGTCTCTGTTGGCCTCGCACTTACTGGGTTTGTAAAAGAAAACTTGCAACTTGCCATCACAATATCGAGATAGTTAATGTGGTGCGAGTGAGTCAACGTGACATGCAGATTAGTATACCATAAAGCGGATGTCTAAATATGGGCCTGCAAGGCATAATTTGCTATCGCAACATGGACACGACGGAAACAAATATCGGTTATTTTTACATTTTCAAGCAAGTAAGAATTAAGCGTTGTGTAGACGCTGAAAACACAGGTTCGCAAATTTGTGGTTTGTTTTTACTGCGGAGCAGAATCTGGCGTAGGAGGCCATAAATATAGCTTGCTCGTCTAAATTGGGTTAGACGTTGCCAAGAAGCATTAGGAAGCGCTGTTGAGCTTGCGAAGTCATCATGGCGCGATTTCATATGCAGAAAAGAAAGAGGAACCAATAAACAACTCTTGCTGGCGGAAGTCCACCAAGCGAGCAGGAGTAGCCTGATGACGTCTTTGGTGACGTGGGAAAAGTACGCGTGGCACAAGCAAGAAAACAGCTCTTACATGCACACTTCAGTCTCGTAGCCCTCAAGCCGGGCACGTTCGGAAAACGTGATCCGCATGTAGAATCTGTACAATGCTTAACGCACTTACTTGCGTGCGCAGTGTGTTTGGTACGGCAGGAGTGGGAGTGGGGCGACCGCATAGTGGAAGGAAGCCAGTGTTTTGCGCTCAAGGGGAAGGTTATTTCGGGATATCCGTGCGATCGACTCAGCGGTGGAAGATTATATTTAGCGCCGCTTAGTTTCATGTGGGAAAACGCGAGGAGTTAGGTTAAGGTACAAAAGTAGTTGTTCTCCCACAATAACTACATTTAGAGAAAATACACTTTTGTGACCAGAAAGGAGTTGGAAAAAAATACAAGGGTGGGGGATCATTGTACCAAACGGCGCCCTACTCAGCAGACGTGGCATCAAAAAAAGAGCAAAAATAAAAAAAAAATAAAAATCCAGTCAAACTGTGTTCGAACTATTTCAAACGGATATGGCTATGGTTTCTGATATGTTGTGTCCTGAAATTTTTACCTTTTTTTCGCATTTGGTATAGTCCGCTGATGCTCCTGACTGTAAAATTTGGTGCTTGTGTGGATTATTTCTTTCAATAGGGTTCGCCGGCACAATGTCAATGCGGTCTAGGAAACGCGTTTTTTACATTTAGGCTGATATATAGTATTATTCTATATATCCACGAAATTACTGCAGACATGTAAATGTGCAAAATACATTTGCAGGTTTATGAAAGTGTCGTGCGATACCTAACGATGTTCTTACTGAAATACCTGATTTTCTATACCTAATGGTGTAAATATCACGCTGACCGAAAACGAACCTGAAGCTTGGTGAAGCTCGTGTAGTATTTTCTCGTGCGCATAACTTAAAAACAAACAAAATATTTTTTACCCAGCGCAGCTCTTACATCATCATTTTCGGTTTCCCCGGCCGGTGTGCAGCACATGAACACTTGTGTCAGCCGATTAAAAGCATCTTCAGAAATGTTTAACGATACTTTGGATGCGTGCGTTGACAGTTCCTCGTTTTGCTTTTTGCTTTTTTCTTAGCCCAAAACACTAAACAGCACCAATCACTGAACAAGCCGTTCAATCAGTCGATTGCAGCCAAAACGGAACTCTATTCAGCTATCTTTATCAGAGGGAAGAAGCATTTTACCGCGTAGTTAGCGATGGACTTGCGTCCTAGCATCTTTGACATCGTTCTGCTCCTCCTTACGAAGGATTGAAATGGTGGGAAATAGCGAGCACACAACGAATATTTTTCTACTGGTGCCCCTTTCAAGGAATATTATGTGCCCAAAATGCATTTGCGAGGCTATCAGAATGGCGTGCTATGACAATGCCAGGCGAAGTCTTTTCGCTGTTGTTAGTCAAGGAAGAAAGGTAAGAAATGTCAAAGTCAGCCTTCTTCTTGTTTTGTTAACTCTGGTTGCCAGCGTACGCCGAATGTCTCGAAAAAAAAGTACAGTATAAATAGCGGTCGGCGAGGTTTCGAATGCTTTCCTAAATCCTCGCCTTGAGCAGTTTTTGGTTTGTTCGTTTTGTTGTTGGTTTTTGGAATATTTCCATTTGCTCGTTTCTGTACGAAAACGATCAATGCACCGTTTGCGATGAACACAACACCCCATGTGTTGGTTTTTTCTTCACTTAGCCGAAGACGCGCTCACCAAGCTTGACCATTTCTGGAAGCAGCAACCTTGTGTTGGCTGCGCGGCACCAACTGATAGCGGCCACTTCAATTCAGTGAATTTAGCGGTCCCAGAGAAGGCGCGCCACGGCAGTGGCTGTGGGAATTAGTCACATCATGCTTGTTTCGGGCATGGCGACAGATCAAAACCTTATGCAGTTGCAATGAGCGGCTTGCACTACTGTCTAGTAGCGAAGGATCGGTAAGCTGTAAAAAAGATCAACTGGACCATATTTTAAGGCGAAAGCTTCTCTATGATGGAAAATAGCACGAAAGTACACGAAGGACGGAAGGAAGTAAGACACGGACAAGCGCTAACTCGCAACTGCAGGGTTTATTGCTTAAGCACGCAATAAATACAGGTCACTTGAAAAAAAGTAACAGAAAAAACAAAAGGAAAAAGAAAAAACAAAAATAAACAAAAGAGAGAAGCAGCCTCCTAAATGGGTAGCTAGGTCATAACATAGGCAGTAACACACAGTAACACGTGCCACTCATTGCTGGGGTGGGAAGAAAGAAAAGGGATGATACACCTAAGTATAGATAAGTAAAGTCAATGTCCGTGTGTTACTTCCTTCCTTCCTTCGTGTACTTTCGCGCTATTTTCCATCATGAATGTTAACCAACTCGCCCAACTTTAGGCATTACTTAAAGCTTTTCTAGGCTCATGATGCTTCGGCAGAAAGTGAGCACCGGACGTGCCATCAGGAAATGTCTGTCGAATGAAGACAAATTAAAGAAAGAAGAAAGAAATGCGATTCATAGTCATAGTGAATATTAGAGGTTATAATAGAAATTGATGGAAGGTATGATTGATGATCACTACTAATGATTTGCAAAGACTCATATGTATAACGACCACTTGTAACGACTACAACTGATTACATGACCTAAAATATTTAATAGTGAATGGTAAGGACTAAAATGACCTACTGATGACTTGCAATGATTACTAATGACTTGTAATGACCAATATACTTAACGATTACTCGTAATGACAACTGATTACAGATGACTAAAATGAATAACAATAATACTATTCATAATACTACTATTACTAATACTAGACTTCCCCATTTCCCCTCTAAGATATATTCTAAGAGATCCTATAACTTTTCTTGATGACCAATTCGTGGTCGGAGTGTGGTATAGATCCTTATTTTCTTTATTTAGGGTTTTCTTGCTACGAACGGTGTTTGGGCTGGGAGAGAAATCGTGGAGACTGTTTTTATTAAATACATAGCTCTGAAGCTGCCTATGAGATATCGAATTTTTTTGTCGGCAGAACAAAAGATGATTCTGTACCTTTTTGTATCCTAGGCTTTCTTTGCTCTCAACGACAATGAAAGGCGTAGCATAAGGATGACTGCTTATTTTATGATCTATGCACCAGTTTTCATGCAATACGGATGTTTTCCTTTCGACTATTTATATAATTAGGCCCTAGCTGATACTCCACATACGTATAAATGTAGTGGATAACCTTTTGCTGCATGCTCGTTCACGGAAAAAAAATCGTTTGCGGGGGAAAACGATATTAATGAAACGCACCCGATTCAGAAGAGACAAGCGTGCTCCAATCACAGGACAAATACCGGCCGGCAGAGTAGCGTGCCAGTGCATAAAAATTACCCTTTCAGCAGATCCCTTCCTGCAAGCTCTTGTCAATGACTGCACATTCATTGATGTTGTATGTGAGAAATAGCAACACGACGTATTAGTAGCAATAAATGTTCCGCCTAAACAATTCAGTTCTATTAAGCATTGCCACAGTAGTAATTTAAAAGAAGAGTCCTGGCTTATAGCACTGTCAAATGCGAAAACTGCTTGAGCTGCCTCTGATCAGCAGCTTTACATTGTTTATGCTAATTTCTCTAATCTGTTTTTTCGCTTAAGCCTCACAAGACAAATAATGGCTTGTCCTGGGTCCCGTCAGGTAGGCACAAGTGACCGTGTCTGACATGCAGACTGGAATTTGCAGCTTTTCCCTAGGCCAGTCAGGAAACCCAAATTTGGAGGTCATATGGGCGACAACCAGAGTTCCGGAAGCTAGTCTTAAGAGCGTTCGGAACACTGGCTATTTTAGACCTAGAACTTCAAAAGATGCCCATTGAAGGTAGGTACATATATATATTGGATTCTATTGCGTTTCACCAAATTGGTTTTTCTGTGAGTTTTTGCTCTTGAGTCGTTCTTCTTCGGGGCAAATGCATCCCTGTGATTGCTAGCAGAACGTATGCAGCTTTTTGAAAAACAAAAAAGGTAAACAAATTCGCAGCAAATATTCCGATTGATGGTGCCGAAAGCAAGCCTGTTTTCTAAGACACTGAACATATAAATGGTTTGTGTAGCCTTGGGCATTCTAGCCCATCTTACGTAAATCGAAAGATATACCGTGAAGAATTCCCTGAGCTTATGGGTGGGCATAAGAGCCATGCGGGCATGCATCCTTTCATCTTAATCATACCTTGTTCAGATAAGCCTATTAGCTGTATGAAAAAGATGCTGTCATACACTGACCAAAAACGAATTCGTGAGTGTCGTCGCATGTACATGGCTTACAACAGATATGAACGGTACTCAAATACGCTAAACCCATTACCCCAAGTTTCAAAACAAAAAGGATATAGCAACCTTGCTCGCCAGCAAATAAGACACAGCAGTCAGAGAATGGCGCTTAGCGTTCAAATCTTCTCGTTCATTAACTCTCAAGGACGGTGTGTTAAAATAGGTCTCTACATTGAAACAAAAAAATACGACACTTTCGTTTCTTTAAAATAAAACACCTCATTGACTAACAATTCTCGTCTATAGCTACTCATGACCTCGCTGCAAGGCAACGGACTCTTGATAAAATTTAAAAATACTTTCAATCACGTCGAACGCAGTGCCGCAGAGATATTATATCTACGGCATCGAAAATGCCTAATCTTCCGAAAATAGAGGGAGTTTACTCTTTAACCTGCCGCCGAGAGACAAAAAAAAAGTATTCATTCAGTGGAAGTGTCGTATTATTCAATCGTGTTCAGTGTCTTTACTTCTGTAATTAAAATTAATTGGCGTTGGAAACGAAACCAGAATGGGTATGGTTAAGTATTAGGCGTCCTGGTTAGCCTTGACCGCCTAGTAAAGAGCAGACACATTAGTCTGCCAACCAAGATCCGTATAACTCGTGCTATGGTCTCTCCAGTTGTGATGTATGGATGCGAGAGTTGGACGGTAAAAAAGGCTGACCGCCGAAGAATTGACGCGTTTGAATTGTGGTGCTGGCGAAGACTCATGAGAGTTCCTTGGACTGCCAGAAGATCAGATCAGTCGATATTGTCGACCATAAACCTTGACTGCTCATTGGAGGGTCAAATTCTAAAGTTAAAGCTCTGCTACTTTGGTCATCTGATGAGAAGAGAGGAGTCGCTGGAGAAAGATTTGATGTTGGGAAAGGTTGAGGGTCGCCGGAGAAGGGGTAGGCAGCGAACGCGATGGTTAGATGGCATCCTCGAGGCACTGAAGATGAAGTTGTGATGTTAGGAAGATAGTGAGAGACCGGAAAGCATGGCGTGACATGGTCCATAGGGTCACAAAGAGTCGGACACGACTGAACGACTGAACTGAACTGGCATTATTTCATAAAAATTTTTCCCCGGGATGATTGTCGGCCGAAAGTCTTGCTGTTGACTGTGGTGATCGAGTTCCGAGAAACTGGCTTTAGGAGCAGAAAACTCTTTTTCAAAGAAGATTTTGACCTAACCCTCGCTGACGCAAAGGTAAAACGCTATGGTGCGAAGGTTTGAAGTTGTACAAAGACGAGGGAATTTGACCTGAATTGGCGCTTTCAAAATGCAGTGTTTGGGGCATTTTATATATCTTCATTTTTCTAGGTCCACCACATAAAAAAGTGGAGGCATGCAGCAGTAACAAAAAAAAAACTCGATAATATCTCCTACTATGTAGAGCAATAGCCTATTAACGGTAATTTTTCAATTTGAACACTAGAAATAAACCCACAAAGGCTATCTTAGAAGCGAAAGTTCGAAGAAACAACATAAAATATGTGCAATTCAAAGGAAAGTGAGGACCAAGACTGAAAGGTATTATTATATAGCGCGTGCCACAAGACCGTTCTAAAATTTACTTTTAGATTGTGTGCATTTGTGCATGTAAAAACTGCTTATTAACTTCTTATTGGCAACGGTTACAAAAAGCAAATAACGATTATGCCCGCTAGCGCTAGGAATTGATGTAAAGACTCCGGATTTGTGAAGACACACCTTGAGTACTGCCATGGACTGCGCGATCTCGTTCAAACGCTTGAATGGCTTGTCCTGCCCAAGCTGTTTCAGGCACGGCTCATTGGTAGGTTTTCTAGTGAAAGCTACACTAGGCTAGTCAGCGTGCATTTCTGTAAGCGACGCTGGTCGCTACTACCCATGCGCCGTAACCATTACAATTATTTGCTCGGAGCCACAAGAGAAGAAAAGAAGCAATATACAGGAGAGGGATGTGTAGAGGGAGAAGAAGCTGATCAAATGAAGTAAGAATACTCGGAAGATGCCAAGAAGCCGGTCGAATAGAACAAGAAGAGTTGAAGGACACCAAGACACGCCCAATCGCTGATCACACCATAAGGTTTGCAGAGTGCATCGGCGACGAGAAAATTCGAGTGGGAATTTGTGAACTACCCGTTTGGTAGCTATCACTATGCATATCCAGGCTTAACTGAGTTGAGCCGCCATCAATGTCTTTCCTGGAAGTGTACAAAAATATGATCGCGTCTGAGCCGGGAAGGAAAAGTGTTTGTTGTGTCTGTGCCAAATATTTTTCTAATGATTTTTTTCCTTAAAAGCTGGAAAGAAAGCGAAAGCCCACGCATGTGATAAAAGTTTGTTAAAAAGAACAAAAAACCATGCCCGCGGCTGGATAAGTGTCATCATATTGGTACGTCGGATAGCCGTTAGTAATCACTCTATTGGCTGCACTTAACAGGGAACATGGACGCGTGTCCCAGTAGGTCATACTCCTACAGGGAGGGACGGAGAAGATGATGATCGGATAACGGCAGGCGGCGACTGACACCAGATACCTTCAGTATTAGCTACTAGGATCCTTTAAAGAAGACCGAAACAAAGATGTCCAATTTGCTTCTTTTACACACGTCTCGCACAGCGCTATAGCTGCAACGATTACAAAAATATTCGGATTTGATGTGTTAGTAAACTCAAATGCTGTCATTTGCCTTAGGGTTCTGCGGTTAAAAAGAGGTCCCAAGAGCCAGGCTGGTTTAAGTTCTCAGCCAATTACAAGTCAGCTAAAGATGACACACTACTTGTCCAGCTGGTCGAGGATGTATAAAGTGTTGACCCATCATCAACCGTACTTACAGACTTTCTTGGATGAGGGCGGCCTTGTTTCTTTAGGGTAGGCGTACGGACTGGACACAAACAGGGTACGTCTCTTAGGGGAGAGTGCTAAAACAAGGTTTAGAACTTACAGTGGAAAAAGAAGGAGTTATGCGAGATTTTCGCCATAATAAAGAGCACTACCATCGCTGCAAGTCACAAGTAAAAAGTTTTGATGAAGTCTTACATTAACACAATGTGCAATTGTTTTCTATCCCTGACCGCGCATTTTAGGAGCCTTTGCAATTTCTTCTTCAGTCGGTTGCGAACAAAGAAGACCTGTTGGGACCAAAGCAAACGTCCAATTGTACACACAGGTTGTCGGATCGCAGCGCAGCGATTGCACAATTTTAAGATGAGCCACGCATAGTGGCCCGCTTCTTTCCTTATCGGGAAGCAGATTAGCACAGTTGAATCTTTGTGGGAATGTAATAGGCGTAATAGAGTGGCGCCATTTTTCGCCATCGATTCACGTTCACCACTGCGACGCGGACGCACGAAGGAGTTATTTAATTTCGGTTCTTCTGGTCGTGTTTCAGGATAGATTGGCGTTAGATCCTCTCCGAAGACTTACGTCACATTCGGAGAGTCTAGCGAGTGAAAAATAAACGGGATGTTTTTAAACAAATGCCGGGACATAACTTTGCTTAAACCGATCAACACATGTGAAACCACTGCTTGGCCTGGTTTGGCATTACATGGCGTTGAAAAATTTCCGCAGAGTTTCAAACGGTGTTAGTCGTATTTGTAGCACGGAATTCTTCTTGAGGCACAGATGCCATTGGTTTGAACCCTTATCGCAAACTATATAGCATATAACTGGACTAGGACATCGATGCTAAATAGCGAAATAGTAAGGAAAAAAGTTGAGGGTCTCAGGTGTCGTGTAGAGGAGAATGTCAAAAGCCTATTCTTCCTGACCTATCATATGCCTCTCATCGACTATCTCTTGTGGCATTCGTCGCAGTTCTACATGTAATTATATTAGTTTACAGGAAAGGAAACGCGCAATATCTGTCACGCTTTCTCATGGGAGTGTCGGGACGGTACGCCATTGTTCCTGTCACGTGGCGTTCCTTGGCGCGCGTTAAAGTGTGGGATTACAGAAGCCAGGCACCCTAGACAAGAATACCTTTAGTGGAATCTTTCGCACAGATCCAACGCTTCTAATAGGAGGCGTTGACATCTCACACACACACACACACATCTCACGCACTTATACATTAAATGCGCCAAAATTACACGCACAAACACAAGAAACGAAGAACGGGACAGAGCGCTCTGTCCCTTTCTTATTTTCTTGTATGCGTGCGTGTTGCTTTGGCACCTTTAATTTATAATCAATAGACACCAACTAGCCCAACAAGAAGTTCTCTTAATCTCACGCACAGATCAGGCGCACAACTTTGGCGCATGGGATTTCGTTTTATGAGTCTAGAAAAGTTTTCGACTTAAAATAATTTTATAAAATCTTAGACGCTGCATAAAGAACAGTTTGATTAAACTTTTGATACGAAATAGCAGGACTTCGATACCCCATGCAGTTCGCTGGTTATGACACAAGAGAAAATGGTGTACTAAAGGTAATTATAGGAGGTGTCCGGTTACTGTGCATTTGTTGTGCTACTCGCTGCTACGGGGACACGAAAATAGTTGGCGCTGTAGTTGCTATGGTAATAAGCGATGCAAAAGCAAGATTTTCGCTCCGCTGTGAACAATTAAGTGCTTCAAACTAGAATACGGTCATTGCTGCCTAACGGTGATGCAGATAAGGAATAATGTAATGTCTAATGGACTCCTGCATTACTTATAGGCGATTGAGTGGGATACGGCATGGCGTCCCTATTTCGAAAACCTATTATACGAAACTGATTAAGTTGTTCTGTGGGTAACGCTACTGAGCGTTGATGCGGTTTCAGAAAAGTAACGCATGAAGAAAATCATATCCAGTGTCAGATCCATGCTGCACCGAGAGCTGTGGTTCTAGCATGCGAATAACAGACTTGGCCATTTCCACCATCCTAATAACGGATAAGCTATTGCCCCGTCCGTAATATAAATGTTCCTGTTTGGGTCGCATTCGTTATCAGCTATGGCAAGTACTGCGATAGGCTTTAAAAAAGCTGGAAGCATCCTTCAGAAACGTGACCGATAAGGCTCATTTGCAGGCATTAGCAAAGTCCTACAGTGTACTACTACAAGGACTGTACAAGAATCGCGTAGAGCACTAAATTAAGATGAAGTGAGGAAAGGTGATGCAGCCTACCTGTTTGTTCTCTAATGTGATGTTTACAAGATCTATTCACACGCTAGCAATATGAAAAAGGTCGGAATTAAGAATTTATAGAGAGCATCTTATTACCTATCTATCTGCTGATTTCACTACCCTAAAAGAAAATTCGACGAAAGTTTTTAAACCCAGGATTGGGGATGGAAACACTCAGAAGAAAATGGTCGAAATAAAAGTTCTGAGGGGATAAGTGAAGTACTGGTTAACGCCTAGGAAATGAAAAAGAGCTCACTGCAGGGAGCGAATCATGGAAATGGGTAAAAAAAAAGTTCATATAGTATACGATGGAGCCGCCCATCTCAGGAATGATCTCTACTGCTGACAAACGCAAAATAATGCTAACTGCTCTGGAAAGCACTTGCCAGTGAAGAGCTGATACTCCCATCTTTCAAAGGAAAGTACACGTATATATTATACTACTTATGAAAACCTTTAGTTGGACTTCGAAGGCCGACGAGCAAAAATCTAATTAGGAACAACTCTGCCGACTATTTTAATTAAAGGAAGAAAACGTCATCAAGCAGGAAGAGGGAGCAATAGGTTATGGAATTGACGAGGGATAACTCAGTTTTAACCGATTAATAAAAAGACGAGCACGGCACATTCATCCGTACGTAATGCTTGGCACAAAGTGTAGTTAGTAAGGAGATAGGAGGAAAGCCTAAAATAAGGCTGCACGTCTGGAGAGAGGATGAAATAAATAGCAACAAAGTTCATAGATTACACAAGACAATTTATTTCAAGATTATAAGAACTGCCATTGCTCAGCCGTTGAGAATTCCTACTGCCAATGATGACCTTTAGGAATAAAGACTGGATTGAAAGAATGGTTAATGTGGGACTGATAGATTAGTACTTCTAAATTCAATGAGAAATGTGAAAAGATAATCAACTAAATAGATGTCATATATGTTTCCGGTAAGAGAGCAGAGCTCGGTGATGAAACGGTGGCGAATTTGTAAGCCGGTAATGCGTAGTTTTGGGATGAGACCGACCAAAAGCTACCAGAGTATGCGTGGCATATCAAGAGGTGCAACATTTTGAAATAAAAAAAACTCTGAAAGATATTTGGAGCCTTGCTTGAATATCATCCTACAAATCTATGAATTTGCATGTGTAATATATGCTACTAGCGTGCGTAATAAGCGACGTGTTATGGCACACAGGGAACGTCAGGACTCCAAGGCGCATTTGCAAGCGTTCGGGTTTCAAACATCCGACAAAGCGCTGCGCTTAGCCTTCGCCATTAGGGTATTATCTTTCTGCGTAAGTGTCTAGAGCGACATAAATGACACCTTCTCTACTTGCCGAATGTTTCCGTTAACACAGAACTTCAAGCGGAACGACAACCAGTGCGTGCTTCTGTTATCTTTATCTGCGTCAAGATGTCCTTTGTCGCGGTTAGGAGTTCAATGTGCCCGAAAAGGTCGTTGACGTGTCACTGTGGAAAACAAGAACTCATGGTGGGTTCCACTTCGTTAGCGAATAACAACTGGCTGCTAGTATGTTTTTATGGATACAGTTTTTATACGACACCCCCTTGACACTTCTGTAGCTTAGGAATGCCAAAGCCCATCTTCAACAATTTTTGCTGATATTGTTTGGAGTTCTCAAGTATCCCATCATTCTAAACACCATGTGTACTGAAAGAGATGGTTTTCTGAATGCCACTTTTTTAAGAGCCTCCTCGCAATTGGGAGCGAGCTAAGAGTTATATACCTTACATAAAAGTTTCTTGTGAAATTATAAAAAAAAGAGCAGAAGTCTTATTATAAGTGATTCTCAAAGTTCGTCGCGCACTGGTATGTTGCTAGTTATGTAGTGTGGTACGTCATTGTATGGCGGTTAACGTACCAAGGAAGTTTAAACTATGAAGGGTGCCGTTTTGAACAGCTTCGGATTATTTTCTACGAGCTACGTTCATGGACAAGCATCACAAAAACAATCGGGCGTCTTGAGTTTCACCCCCAATAAAACACGGCCGCAGCAGCTGGTATAAAAGCGCACCATTAGGCTTAACTGCAAAGCGCCGTGACAACTAAGCCAGCATAGTGTAATGGTTCATTCCCATTCGTCATACGAATAATAACATGAGCAAGTATGCATACTTCCATGAATCCCTATCGCCCCTCTCGTCTCGAAGTTGACCGGGGATTGTGCAGAGTCCCCAGAAGCCGTCGTTTGATATAGTGAGAGAAATGGTTAGCAAAAGTGACCCTAGAGCGAAGAGTAGAGAAAGAAAAAAAAAAACAGAAACAAACTCGCGGCCAAAACGCGACGTGCAAAAAAGTCAGCACAAGCAGCGTTCTCCCTGTTCAAGAAAAGCTTGGGTAGAAATATTCTCGCTGACGCAAACTGTCTCTCATTTCATAAGGCCCGGAAGCCCGTTGCATATAAATTGGATAAGCAGTTCCCTTTTCCTGACATGCGCTTCTCTTTGTCAATACCCTGAGTCTTCTTAGGAAAGAAGCAGTAACAAAAAACCGAGGACGCTCCTTGCACGATCTCGTTTCACAGGTGAGCTCAAAAGTATGAAGATAGCATTGGCGTGTCTTCTTTTTTTTTCTTTTTTTTTCCTGGAACAGTAAGCATTTTTGGTCAGTTTTATAGTTTCTTCTCTTTAGGTGTTTCTTTTTTGTGTCTTTAGGCAAAAATTCAATTTATTCGTAGCTGACGCCGCGGTTTTCGATCAGCTGAGAAGAAATTATTCTACTGTTTTCTCAGTACAAACCCGACGTCTTGAGGCGCTCGTTCTTATGGTACCTAGCTAAAAGCTTAATACGAACAATGCCACAAGAAAGAAAATATTGTGCAACAGGCGCTAATCTGCTTGTCTAGCATGGCCTGAAATTTCACCCGTGTTCATGCAAGCTGTTTATAAACCTAACATTAATTTGGGTTTAGAATACTAACTTTTAGAGCACCAAGGTTCTAAGTGCGACATTAAACGGTTGCTTATATATTTTGTACGCTGTTTTTTTATTACCAACCTTCCCCAACTGGCCCTAATATCTCCTTTTCTAAAGCTTTTTCTAATAAAGCCGGCTCTTCTTTTTGTTAAAAACTGTATTTGTCTACTTCCATCTGTGTGTGCCGAAATAAATTAAATATACACACCCAACTGCGCTGAGCCGGAATATCGAGCCCGTTGGGGTAAAACAGTTCAACTTTAATCGTCGTTTTACGAGAGCAAGAGAGTCCGCAATGACTGGTCTAGTACTCTAAAAAATTTTCTATACTTGGTGAAACAGGCAATATGTAAAAAAAAAAAAAATACATACGCTCTTACCATAACCTAACAGGCCTCGTTGATAACTGCGAATTGCTCGGGCTTTGTTATGCACTCCGTCGCTTTTATTTACTTCCATCAGCGAGGAATTCATCCGAACACACCTAAACGGTATTAGCCGCTTAAGATAGTTAATGAGCTCCAAATGTTTCCAGTGTACCGCCACCGCAGTGATTGAACATCGGTTTCACCGTTCTATGCCAGAAGATCAACCTTGAAAACCTAGGCTCGAACAACAATCAAAGTGAAATGAGTCTTGCTAGCGCCAATACTTCACTGATTGCATTTTAGCTAAATCAACAGCGATGTGCTTAACGTGTGCAATGCTTTAATCATTATGATGAGCCAGTAGGCTCTGATCACTTGTCTGCTTACGCTCAATAATTGATTAATAAATATCATAGTACAGGAGTACTATTCATTACAGGAAAAAAAAAACTATGCCGTTATTAGTAGAACGCAGCAGTGGAGATGGGGTCAGTTACCTGCCAGTAATATTGAATAAAAATAACAAACAACAATTAACGTTCACAAAATACCAACAAAATTGTCGATTACAAATCCCAACTACCGACTACCAGTAATATTTACAATCAAATATAGTAATTACTTATCACCGACCAGGTTACAGTGCCCGACGTACGACGACACTTAATTCATTACTCGCACACGTACCATTTGGTTCAGTACACTGAGCAGCCATAACAAAGCCTTTTCCGCAGTGAAAGATGCAAAATTACCAGAAGTGGCCATCTTCTTAGCTAGACGCTTTACCTCTGAACGTGCTTTAAGATTTTAGCACACATGCTGCAGTCCAATTTAGTTGGGATTTATGTGATGCAACAAGTTTAAACGTCTGAATCCATTGTAACCGAACTCAGGTATTTTAAATGTGGAAAGAGTATTTACGTTGACAGTGAAGTCACTACCTTGGACTCTACAATACTGACGATGAGTTCCATTTGTGCTGGCTTCACTACCTGAAAATTTCACCACTGTGCCTTGGACTGTACTCTACGATTGTCAATATTTTATGCACTACTAATATATGTTTATGCACTATATGCTTATTTCCTGCAGAGTACAACACTACCACTTGAAATATGTTTTTGAAATAAGAACTGTACCTTGTGAATGTGTTTGCTAGCTGAAGCCGCTGATGTTTGTATCATGGACTATGCAGTCTGGCCAGTCCTAAATGGGCGTTTGATCAATTGAAGCCTAGCACAGTGGAGTACGCGCTTCATTAAGTTAGAGCGTAAAATTAATTAGAAGGGCGTTGGGGTAAAATTATTGCTTCCGATAGGCCTAAGGAAGGATAAGACTCTTTATAAGAAAGTTAAAACCAGTATAACATAAGGCAGAACAGATCTCTCATGAATTATTTTATTTCGTTTACACTCAAATTGGGGGTTGAGGGTCGGCTATCTAACTTTTCTCCTTACATTCCTATATCAGCAGAAAGCAATAACCGTACGGGTGCCGTGGCAGGAAGAAACATGTACGCGAGAAAAACAAACGGCTGGCGGATACCGCAATAGCGTGGCGAGGGGTTGTTCACCCCTGTCTTCGCCTCTAACGTGAAACCTTCAAAAATTGAGCACACAAACTAGTTGTATGTTAAGCATTGCGAACTGCTTGTGATTTGCGAAGGCGACATTCACCTCTCTATACCAAGCTCAGATAATGAAACTCTTCTGCGGTCACGATGCTTGGCGTCCGGGGTATATACTACGTGACTGTATAGAAAATTACTAGGCTGTTTGGAGAAAACCTGCACTGTGCAGCTGCCCGCCAGCTTAGACATAAAGAACGCATAAAAAGCGCTGTTGTACGAGCCACTAATTTTAGTTGACGTCTGCCAGTGGTTGTCTCAAGCTGAAGCAAGAAAACAAATAAACTACACGAAAAATAATATAAGGAGTTTATCGCGAGTACTTGTTTACTCCGCGGCTGACCTCGGCTCTCCAGCGTCCTCTAGCGTGATCACATTGCACTGTCGCAAGGCGGGCTGGAAACCTTGACGCCGCGAGTCCGCCAAAACAGGGAGCGGCTGATGTTTTTGTTGTTCTAAGAGAAGGTTATATCGGTGCATGCGGTGACAAGCGGCCGGCCTGGGTTAGCTTCGGTCGCCGAGGTCAACTCTCCCGTGTCTTTCGGCACGGATTCCAAAATAACAGAGAGAAATGGCAGCGTTCCTTAACGCCGAACAAATGAGAAAAAGGTGTGTTTTTTGGTTTCCCGTCAGTGTGTTCACCACGACTCGGGGATGTGTATTTAGGACTGAACTCGAATATTACGTTAGCACTACGTCAGGACAAAGACCTGCGCCTGGAGCATGTCCTCAGTCCGTGGTGTTGGGGGTTTTGACTACGCATAAAATCAAACTCCTCATAATTGAAATTAAGGAGACGCATTTATTACGCTCTTTTTGTAACTCCCATTTTTTTTTGTGAACGTGCGAATAATAAGTATCATTGCTTTGTGTTTCACGATTTTTATATTTCCTAATTTCTGTTTTTCATCTCTTCATTCCAGCCTCCCCAAGAATAGCATGACAGGTTAACTAATGCTCCATATGCAGTCAATAAATTCCATTTATATCTACCTTCCCCCTTACGTGCATAAGTTGAAAGTCTCCTGTTGATTCATTTATTTCACTCACATGCTTTAGAAGATGAGTACGAGCATCATCTTCGCATTTGAGGCTATGAGCTAATGTCAGAGGTATCATTTTCCACACTTGGTGACGCAACAAGAAGGATTTTGTCCCCATTTTGAGCCGCATTTTCTGTGACATCCAGAGTCAAAGAAAGAGGCTGCTGCTTTAGTTGAATTCGACACCGCACTCATCCAGACCCTCTGTCACTCACCGAAGTTTCTCAGGTTTGGTCGTACGTTATGAAATCTATTAATCTCAATTGCAGCCCAAAGATAGTGACCTGACGGTCAGACCACATGCGAAATCATAGCTTACGCATGAGTTTGTGGCAATCCGAATATGTGAACGTGTATGTATATTTCTATGTACTTTGTAATTCTATACTGTTAAGAAGCGCACCGCTTCGCAGTGTGTTAATTCATGACGATTTGAATCACACGTGCTTACAGAAGTTGAATTAGAAATCAGCGTATCTAATTTCCTTCGTAAATCTTCTTTTTGGGGCGTCTTTCACTATACCTCCGAAAATAACCAACCTCCATACATAGCATTCATTAATTACAAAAGAGCCTTTGATTCAGATGAAAGCTTCGCAGTCATGGAGGCGTAGCGAAATGAGCGTGCAGTTAAGTAATATGTGAAAGTACTTGAGGATATCTATAGTGGATGCAGCACAATCATAGCTAGATTTACATAAAGGAAGCAATTATATTCTCATAATGAAAAACATTAGGCAAGGGACACTGTTTTCCAGTACTATTCACAGCTTGCTGAGAGGAAGTATTTTCTGCATAATGGGAGCAGATAGGGATAAGGGTTTATGAAGAATTCCTCAGCAGTCTGCGATTCGCGGATGACATTGCATTGCTAAGTAACACAACAGATGCATTTAAAAGAATGATTGATGAACTAGACAGGAAAAGTGGAAAAGTAAGCTTAAAAATCAATATGCAGAAAACTAAGGTAATGTTGAACAGCCTATAGGGAAGAAACAGCAGTTTACAATAGGTAGCGAAGAATTAGAAATGTAGGCGAATATATAAGCTAAGGTTATTTAGTAACCGCATATCTGGATTATGAAAGGGAAGTTACCACGACAAAAAATTAAAGAGCGCTGCAGAATCTGCATTGGAGTAATGTAAAAGCACAGTTAATGCTGTTGGTTACTTCTGGTTGCTTCTGGTTTGCTTCTGGTTTGCTTCTAGTTGCTTCTAGTTCCCTAATTCACTTATTGATTACATATATTTGTCTTCGGTACTTTCAAACTGCGCGCCAATCCTTTACTATGCCCTTTTTTAGCTCGGCTTCAGGTTGCGTGATACCACATCACTGACGCCACACTAACTGACTATTTTAATTACCTACTTTAGTATCGGATACATTCAAATGTGGATACATTTATTAGCCATTGGCTATTGAGATCATTTTCTCCTTTACATTTACATTTTTGCCCCAAATTAATGCCTAAATAACTTAGTAGGCTAATTATTTTTTCGGACACAACATTACGTCATCCTCTATCGATTGACACAATTAATTAATCTCTACCACTTTCCAATGCAACGCTGCAAACACAATTGTGCGTGTTCTGCCTCTAAATAATGACATAATTAACATATAGGTCGAAATATGTTTTCGGACACAACTTTATGTCACCCTCTATCAATTCACACAACTCATTAACCTCTACCACTTCTCAGTTGCTCAAAAATGCTGCGAACAACTTTAACATTTTTTGCCTTAATTTATTAACTAAATTACTTATTGGCCTAATTATATTTCCAGCAACAACATTACGCCCATCTCTGTTGATTGACATCACTCATTAACCTCAACCACTTCTCAATTACAACTGCTGCGGACACGATTTGTCTAAAGCGGTCTGCGGACGCGGCCTGCGGACAGAAATCTGTGCACATAGCGAAGTAAATTTTTCGCAATAATAGTATTAAGATGGAGCGCCTTTGGCAGTTTCTTGCAGGCTATGACTAGCAACATATCGCTATCGCCCAAGAGAAAAACATGTAACAGGTAAGACGCAACGTTTTACATGTACTTATTTAAAAGGCTGAAATGTAGAGGCTAACGGGAAGTGTTTTACTTAAGCTGAGGACAACGTGAGGCCTTATGAAGCGCAAGATGGTAGGTGTAACTTTAAGAGACAGGAAGTGTGCACTGTGAATCAGACAAATTACCCGATTTAGGGACATTATAGTGCAAATCAAGGAAAAAGTGGCCATGGTATAGTGCGAAGAGGTAATAGCCGATGGTCGCGAGGGATAACAAATTTGATTCGAAGGGAATTAAAGCGTAGCAGGGGGTGGCAGAAAATAGGTGGGCGGATGAAGTTAAATTCGCAGGGGTCAAGTGGATGCAGCTAGCACAGGACCGGATTGATTGGTTGGAGTAATATGAGTGATGCCTTCGTTCGTATTATATATAACTGGGCTGATGCTGATGTTGCTGGTTGTTGTACCTATATCTTAATGAATTCGTTTATTGCATGTGTACCATTTCTAATGAAGCAGTCTGTTCAGATGCAAACCTTTTTTTTTCTTTCAAAAACCCCTTTTTTTTAACGAATTAAAAGCAACGAAAGACAATTTTTGACTTGTAGGAACAAAACTTCACAAAAAGGTCTCCAAAATTTAAAACCTTAACATAAGAACTAAAGAAATGTTAAATAAAGGAACCCCTAGACATCACTGATCCCTTCTGGTTTATATCGTCTGCCCCTTAAAACACGAAAAGAGTATTCTCTTGTGAGCAGCTAATTATGCGCGGTTATAAATAGCAAATGATTTGTATGGATGCCGGTCACGGAAATTATATTTAGCTTTTTTTCTGGCAGCCTTAACTGGCCTAGTGTTAGTATCATGGATATTATTACATTCGGTCGCAAGAAACAAGCACCTCTTTTTAGAGCATCATGTAAAAATTTAAGCAAGAAATGCAGTGATACCACTTTCTGAATGCCACAGCAAGGTAGCTCGCATCCGCAGTTGTTTGTTGAATGAGAAAAACTGCGTAAGTCTCATTCATTGCCGCGTTCTTAGCAAGGCTTTCATGGAAAAGTTTGAGCAGGAAATTTTGTGTTGAGGGACGGGGCGGGGAAGAAGGGGATAGAATAGCGGAAATGTAAGGTTTACGAAGATTTTTATTTATTTCAGCGGTGCATAATTTCAAAAAAGTTCAGCTCTTTGTGCTCTGAACCTCCAATCAAGATGAGAAAGGGATAGTTTTCACTCTCATCGCAAGTTTTGTGTATCGGGAGCTGCTCACGGATGGACCTATAGGCTATACGCGTGGTAGCGCCGCAGAAGTGCTTCTCCCAGTAGTGACTGCACTTAAGGAGCTAAATATATTGGTGGTTTTTTACGATTCCCGTTCTGTTCTACAGTCTTGCGGGTTTGCTTCTCCTTCGTGTCATTCCTGTAGATGACAAATTTTTTGTTTTTAATTAAAGCATTTAGGATCCAATCTTTCATGCTAGCCTGATTCTGAAATTTTCATACTTTAAATTGCATACTTCAGCTGAGTATCGAATTTGGGCTGTTTATTGATCACTTTAAATTTGTTTATTATAACTCTTACGGCGCATCTCAATTCTCTCTGTCTAGTGTGCACTGTAGGGTAAAATATGTACTCTTGTACTCCTTAGATGCGCACATTAGCACTTACACAGCGCATACAATTGTTGACGATTTGCGGAATGTAGTTTTATTTGCCGCCGAATAAATATTCTGACCAATATCACCCTTCAAAGAAATCTTGTTGGTGTCTTAGAGTGACTTCAGTGTGGCTATAAAGTGCAAATATGATTACCGATGTCGCTAATACGTCTCTTGAGCCCTGCAAGTCTCAGTTCCACTTAATTAGAGTTGTATACATTTTCATCACTGCCACTATATATTAAGTTTAGTTTCTTATGCTCTATGGTATTTGCATCGCAGCCTATCCTTGCTCAACCATTTATATCTTCAAAATATAAAATCGCATACGCCAGATATGATTCCTACTATGCTACCTTTATCACAATGATTATGAAACCGATCAATAAATGGCGTGTCAGATGCATCTTCTAGAACTCTTCTTGCTACATCAGTATTTGTGCAATATAACCTGAGATCTACCTGCCTTTACAGACTTAATGTAATATGTCTCTTTACTTGCATCATTTTCAATCATGAACCACTCCTAATCACTTCGCATTTCCTGCAATACTCACTCTAATACCGTCTTTCATGAGCATAAACTACCGGCTTTGCTCAGAAGGTTCCGTGAACAGGATGGCTATCAATCCGTTGTAGAGAACGCGATGAATTTCAGTCATTCCAAAGCGCCATCGAAGGACCACTGCGCGTATGCAAATGCACCACTGTCTGTCCTTTCGTCATGCAAGCTCCCGCACGAAGTTAGGTAAAATTACTTTAAAAAAATGATTACCTAGTGTAGAACAGCAGTTCGCTTGCTAAAGTTAGTTAAAGGGCATTAAATACCCTAATATTTGGGCACGTTTCTGTTTTCAGCTTATAAAATTGAAGACATCTTCGTTCTCGTCGCAACTGTCCGCCGGTTGCAGCGTAAAACCAAAAACGGCACAAAAAAAAATCAAATTTCAGACGACCAGCCTTTGTTTCTCATTATGACACATCACACTCCCCCAATTGTGTTGTTTAGTTTTTATGTCCAGAAATACGTTCGGAATTGCACTATCCGCCGCAGCAAGTCAATCTTTAGCGTCCTTGGCGTAAGCGAACGCGGCTCCAAGACCCATATTTTGCCTCTCCGTCTATTTACTCACTCGCCCGTTATTACTCTTGTTTCGCTTGGCTTGACGCCCCCGTTCAGTATATTTTCAGCTGATTCCCTTTCTCTCACTTCGGCATTCTCTTACTTCTGCTTGCTGTCACTAAAGTTTTGACAGGTGCGCAAATATATAGAGCGTGCGTGCACGAGCGTGACAAATCCACTGGGTTTTCCTGCACGCTAAAAGTGGGCGTCCTCTCACTTATGTAAATACTCCGAGAGAAAATAACGATTCTCAGAACGTGGGGCACTTACCACTCCCTAAATGTGTTCCCGCCCTTCACACGCCACGCGTTTTCTATGCCGCCTATCTGTATTCTATGCGACATATCGACATGAAATGACAGGAACCGGACGTAGGTTTTGATGTTGACCCAGTGGAAATGTAAACTGCAAAACAGTATTAAAAATTGAAAAAAAAATATTCTATACTTCTTTAGTAAAATCAGACGTGTCTGTTATTCTGTAGCATTTTTTTGCGATCTCCAGTATTGTAGAACTTTTCTGTTTTAAGAACACAGAATTATCTTGTCAAAACAACAGCTTCACTGTCGAAAACCGTATAGAAATGCCGTCCAGACAGAAAAAAAAACTTTTTGTGTTTTTGTTTTCAACTGAGTATACAGGTGTAATACAAGGTTGGTGACTAGAATATTTTTTGTCTATTTGCTCGTTCGGTCAACACACAGGTATTGTACCCATGGCAAGGTAACAGGAGGCGCCGAACCTGGTGACTGTGTCTTTACTTCGTATGGGTACAGCAGCAGAAGAGGGATTGCTGTCTACAACAGGAAAATCCCAACTTCGCTGTAATTTACACAACATCAACAATATGATTAAACAGCTCTTTTATGGGAATAAACTAAGTAGAGGCCTCCTAATACACCGCGTTGGTTCTTCACGACTTTCCATTTTTTATGTATAGCAGGTTTTCTCAATGGCTCCCGTACTTTTGCAGTAAAATTATGCGACCGTGTAGGCCGAAATGAGGAGGCATACCGCAATGAGGGCTAACTTTATTGGTTTGTTTACTTGCCCTAAGCTGAATAGGTACATACAGTACTCCACGTTTGGTCAGTGAAGTTTTGTTTGACTTCTTCCCGCCAGTATGCAATGACAGTCAAGTCATGATCTCTGTAATGTCGCAGGCAAAATGTATATACCCTATATCTTCTGTACCAACGTTCTGCTGATCGAAGCCCCAACTGACAGAAATAAATTCAAAGCATCCCATATGGTTTTTAACAAGTAATATAGAACAGCTTTTAGAAAAGCTTTTTTTAGCTTTTGAACAGTATGAAATAGGAAGATTCTTTAGGAGGTAACCAATTAGCATACAGATGAATAGCCTCATACCAGAGCTAGAATCTGAAACCAAGACCTCAAAATTTTGCACTTAGTGCTCTACCGATTTAGTTACGGTGGCGGGTGCTCAATCTTCTACTTTTAAGGTATTTATGTTGCTCGTAACATACACTTGAGAGCGTTCACCAGCGCCGCCCTGCACTATAGCGGCTGACGTGGAATTTGCTGTGAAACCCCTAGTGCCACGTAAGATGAGATCTTATAGAGAAGACGAGAATTGCTTGACAACACTCTCAGGCTAACAATGACAGCGAGATTTCCAGGTTCAAGGTACTCATTAGGTTAATCAGCAACAAATATAGCAAACATGAGGCTGTCGTTCTCAGATACAATTGGAGCCAACACCCACTTTAAGCAAGAAAGGCACAGGGGTTTTTGTTGGCGTTGACCACTCTGAAATAATCACGAAAACAATCGGTTGAAAAGCAGAAAGAAGCAATATTTTTGTTCTACTTTCTCAAAAAAAATGGTAAACAAAGCAGCAAGCTCGAGTGAAAAGAATTAGTTTTTCTAATTTTATGATTACGATTGTCCTCCCCCCAAAAGGGGGGAGTCGCTCAGCCGGTCCCGGAAGTAGTACAGTACCGGGTCGGCCCATGGCGGAGGTGGGGCAAGCACCGAACGCTCTGCCGCACTACAAAAATCAGCTTATTATCATGGTTACAATTAGAACCAGTAACAGATATTAGGCTGTTAAGAACAGATTGATTTTAGAAACGTTTTGTACTTTCCTAGTAGTTTTATTGCAGACACCTACTGTCGTGTGCTCATCAATTTTTTAATAATTGGGGTTATTTGAATCGCAATAAAAACCTATTCTTGTTGCTTTTCTTTCGATTCAGTCTGTGTTGGCTCTCTTTATATGTGTCCGTAACAACCGCGTAATTTTCCCTACAGTCGCTTCTTGGTGATGTTTAGTGTCATTTCACAAGAGCGAGTAGCGGAAACCGGTCAAAGACTGTAAGAAGTTTTATAACCCACCATTCAAAGGGCTGATTTAGTGGGATTAAACAAACACTCGAGCATGCTGGACAATCTAGTAACATATATTTTTATACAAAAACATTAGGCTACAAGAAGGCAACAAAACATAATTAGCTTAACAGACAAAACGAATATGAATACGACACCGAACGCTGAATGAATGAAGTCCATGCGAACGCTTCCAGCTGCATGTGCTCGTAGTGCACGGACAGCCCGGTGTTCACAGACGCTTGGGTTGAGTCAGCAGGTGGATTGATGGCGGGAGACGCTCGGCGACGCTCGGCCGAGGAGAGAGGCCTCAACCTGCCATCACGCGACAGAGACGCCATATGTCCAGGAGCGTCTACCCAGCGCCCCCAGCACGACGCCGAACGTGTTTGATGGCTACGTGCTCCAGGAGCACCACAGGAGTCGGCCACTCACTGATCTGTTCCCCCGGGTCAGTGTACAGGTGGAACGCGATCAGCAGGAGCTTCGTGGCCACTCCAAGATCTGGTATTCCGGGTCGCAGGCGAGGCGGAACGCGATCAGCCGCAGCTGCTTGACTACCCGTCCTGCAGCAACGCTGATCCACCGGTTACTGTCTGACGTGTCACTCCCCGCACGCGCCACATACTTGTGTCTTCGTCTTCTCTTTTTCCTCCATCAGGAGTCGCAAGAATTCTCATTGCAGCGTTGCATCCGAACACCACCGAACGTGAATACAAGTGAAACCTTTTATTAAAGCACAGTGTCACAGTGAAACATTTTTATTTTTTAAATATAAGGTAATAATCAACAAGGAGAGAGCAGTATAAACCAGATTTTTTTATCCATTCACGGCCGCGGCCATTTTCTGCCTTAATTTTGCGGCGCTTAATAATGAACACCGCCGCACTGAGATAATTTCTTTTCGTCCCTGGAAATTTATATCGCTTATCAAACTTTGGCGGGAAAAAGTAAACGGAGCTTGTTTTTCTCTACATTTCTCACGCGCTGACAATTGAAACTGGCAGTCTTGGTACACGCGACCCGGTAGTAGACGCCAGTGCTTTTCGCTAGGATAATATTGTTTTCTTATCTCCAGTGCAAAAGGCCTAGATTTAATATGAATGAAAAAGTGTGCTCGTTTACTTATGCCCTAACCTGTACATTCTCGTACATGCCAAAGAAAGAGCAGCAAAGAAATGCTAGCTGGAATAAAACAACTCAGTTTTCATACGGTATATGAACTTTTAGCATCCAATAGTGGCTTCCACTATGAGATACACTGTACTGGAGTGCTCCGGAGGAGGTGGAGAAATGGAGGGCGGTCGACTGCCTGGGGTTCTTTGACGTGCACTGACATGGCACACTACACAGGCGCTTCAGCTTCATTTTCATCGGAGCGCTGCCGTCGCTTCTATAATGGAATCTAGGTCTTTGGGCTCAGCAGTCAAGAGTCCTAACCACATTACCACCACTGGTGGGCATAACCCCGTTTCATTATTTGTATTAAGCCTTCAACAGATATTTACAAGGCAGCCAGTTCACCAAGTTTTGCTGCGACAAGGCGAGTATAATTATTTAGAAGCTATCGGTGTTTATTAAACCGCTGCTTAGCAGTTTGGGCCGTGTCATAACAAGTAATGAAATCGGGTTGCGTCTGCGGTAAATACTAACAGCAAAAAGCTACTGCGTTCAACTGGTTTATCGTCGAGTTCTTTCTGAAATAGGCAAATAACAGTTGGGTTTCCTGGTTGTTGTACTAAGATTCCTTTAAAAGAAACGCAAAAGCCAAAGGCGAACCACTGTTGGCCAAAAATACAGGTCTTGCCTAAGCAAACTTCAGCGCAAGGCACATCGATATAGTTAAATCTGACGCCATGAAGTCAGGTTCAATCATCTGCATCCTTGTGCGCAAAATCAAAACGTAAGAAAAAACGCGGATTTCTCACATGTTAAAGGCAGCCCTCCCCCCTCCCTCCAAAAAAAAAACAGAAAAAAGAAAAAAAAAAACACGCATCTGCTGTGCATAAACAACGATTTACAGTTCGCAACCTGCATGGTAGACTTCCCTCGTATATTACGTCACTGAGGAAACAGTGCGCTCCAAATCACTGTAGTACTCTCAGGAGCAGGGACAAATGAGAATGTCGATGCACAGCACAAACCTACCTGCATAGTGGTAGAGCGCATTAACGACACAAATGAAGAACGCTCGCTCACAAACACGCATTCAATGCGGGGCACCCGCGCGACCCGCAGTCCTCTGGCCGCTTGCGCCCATCAGATGGCACCCGGTGTCGAGAGTAGCAGCGCGCTAGCAGCCTGCGTATGAGCGTAAAACAATCTGGTCTATATGGTTGATCAGAAAGGGCCTAATTCGAAAGGGCCTAATTTTTCTGCTACTTTTGGTACCTGGACTTCTTAACAGGCCAGCGCCACTACCAAGGTCACTACGCTGTCGCGCCAACCAATCACCCTTTTTCAATAACTTTCATTTTCTGATGTTGCGCTGAGTTTATACTTCCAATATTGTGCAATTTTTCCAATTGGAGATTGGATCAATGTTCTAATATTATTGTACTCGGCATACATAGGCCAGGGCATGTTATCTTTTTCACATCGCTATGATTGGCATATGCTATGCTATGTTATGAAATCAATTTTGTAGATTGTATGTCCTTTTTTCTTTTATGAAACAAGGTCCTTATGCAAGGTACGTTGCTGGAGTAATTGGTGGTTGTCGAGCATTATTGAGTCGCAGCGCTTACGAGCACAAAAAGATGAGAGAGACATACATAACTGCGCTGAACTTTCAACTTTATCTATATAGTTGAAAGTTGAAAGCTCAGGGCACTTATGTGTGCCTCTCATCCTTTTTTCCTCGTCTGCCAACGCTAGACACCATGATGCAAGGTCCCCATGTTGCTCTGAGACTACAATATTCAATATTTTTAATAAAAAGCTAGAAAATTAAAAACAATCAATTTGCCTTTACAGGAGTAGGCTTTTGTGTACGCAAGGGGCTTAAGTTTTTTTCTTCATGTTTTTATTGGAAGAACCTTGTGTTTTCGTCTAAAGAATAACTCAGTTTGGATATGCGTGAATAATTAATAGGACACGTTGCTAATGATTGCAGAAATAATGAAATTCAGAAGCCCTATATTAGGATCACTTTAAATACACAGCTGGTGTTAAAGTACTCTACAAAAACAGGCTTTGTTTCACATTTTTTTCGTTTCGTGCTGCTTTCTTCACTAGAGTATTCTTTGTTACCTTTTTTGAGTTTAAGAAGATACTGGCTGCTTGGACGCCTCGTGACATCACCGCCTTGAGTAATTTGAAGGATAGGAAGTTTAGCTGTGTATCATGTTTTCATTTTTAATAGCGTTAAATGTGAGGCTTATTTTCCAATACTGCCAGTTATGTGTTAAATTCTGTAAGTTTAAAGTGTCCTGATTTATTTCCGCAATGACTGAAATATAAAGAAATAGTTTCTGCCTAAGAATCGCCTACATCCGCTGTAAAGCGTTCTGCATTTCCCTCTTTGTCATACTTTTTCACGCACAAAAACGGCAATTTACCTATTTGTTGTCTGGGGATTAAGCGAAAATATATTAGCATAAAATAACTGCCTTGAAGCTTTCCTGTTTTTAATTTGTAAAGAAAGTATCCATGGCGACCCAAACCAAACTCATTATCATCCGCGTGAACTTCGAGTAGCCAAGATATATTGTAAAATTTGCACGTCAAAACGACCGTTGCTTATATGTGGAGTTGTAATCATGATAACACAGTGGCGATAGTTGGTTGTTTCAACTGGGAATTAAGCCCACGTTCTGAAGCCTTGCGCACCAAGAGATCTGAACAGCAGGCCGAGAGACATCTTGAACCCATCAACTTTAACTTTGGAGCTCGCACGACGAGGGGGATATATAGAGCGTTCATTCGCGGCGTATATATAGGGGGGCGCCGGGGAGAAAATTGCTTTCCTTTGACATACTCGTTACTGGTAAGTATTTAACTTTCAGCTTACTAGAAGTAAATTTGTATTCGTCGATTACAACAGAGCCGCACAAAGAGTGCAGTAAAGTCCTTGCTGGACGAGGCGCAAAGTAGGAGACGATTGTAGCATTTCGGATAGGATATACTTTACCAGACAGGAGCGATTTCGGATAGGATAAACTTTACCAGACTGTAGCAATATTTAGCGGAAGAGTGCAAAGGCCCCGAAAAAAATAAGGGATTCACCTTCCAATTCTATCCCAGACTATCACTTTGTCTGCTTTACTGAGGCTTGGAAATGGGCCATGCACGGGGGCCACAAAATCTTACAGCGCTGTCATGTGGACATATTGGGAAAGTTACCTAAACGTCCAGTTTCTTTCCTTTTATACTTCTTGATTGCTTCAGTGCAGGGAGTCTCTATGTTTACACCTGTTTTGTTTTGTTTTTTTGGTCTTTCAGGTCCATCTTATTGCCCGGTGAGCTTTGACTAACACGCCGAATGAGACGATTTCGAAACGGGGCGGATATACTGCCTGCTTTAAACAGGCACTAACGTTTACGAGAGAAAAAAACGGCTAGTTTAGGTCGCTTCATATTGTTCACTCCCACGAGAAGGAGGCGGAACTGCGCTGCATACTGTAGTATACTACTAGAACTACAGATCTTGTTAAACCGTAGATGGGAGAGGGTGTGAAGGAATGGTCGCCATAAATTGTAAGTGACAGGACTGAGACAATAACCACTGCCTAAACCATACAGAAGTTCGGGTTGCAGGTTGCACGTTAGAAACAAACAAAGTAATTATGGCTAGCGGATGTAAAGGGAGGGAACGCGTTGGAAATCATGTAGCGGACGGAAGCACCTACTGGCCGTCTGGCGCCCCTGGACGCAGCTGGGGCATGTTGAGCAACATTAAAGTGAACAGTTTAGTCGCAATGCATATACCTTTCCTCAAACAATGCGGGCTTGGTCACAAGTCATGCTGGGCACACAATGTACATCTTTTAAAAGTACTTGATAACATGTCCATCTGTTATCCGTTCTTTATTTTTGCCTAGGATGGTGCTAATTTTCGTAACCATGTCAGCGCAAAATTTTTGGCTTCTAGTCTAAACTTCACGCAATACCCTGCCAATGATGAATTCCTTGCCGGTAACTGGCAGAGTTTCACTGGAATCTGTATGTTTTCTTAAGTTGAAACACACACAAAAAAAATATGTCTATCGCTTGTCTTTTTTTTTCTTGCAGCGTTGACGTGATGTTCTTGCGCCGTCTTCGTAACCATCAGTGTGGATTGATGAATACGTTCAAGCGAACACATTAAGGCACGTTATTGATGTGCGGAGCATTCCGAATGCCACGCTTCTTCGCCATATTTGCAAAGAAACGCTAGGCCCGGCTTTACAAGGAAACCCTTTTGTAAACCTCACCTCCCACTAAAGAGGCAGGAGCAAATTGTTTTCGCATAATTTCAAGACAGGGCACCAACGCACTTTTCACCCATCTGCTCCGGATAGAATAGAGCAGCCCCGATTTCGATTGAAGACAGAGTGCATCACATTCTACCCTGTACAATAAAACTAATTTGACAAATTGGATCCAGCACCATTACCTTGAATGATTAAACGTAGCGGCTTTCGCCAAGTTTTTGTAATGACCCCCGATGTTGCATTATAAATGGGAAGCACGTCCTCAGAGCACTGCTTTATAACGCTCAAAAGGCTCCTATTCGTTTCTCTCATTAACGGCTAAATACTCTATTAGGAATATTATAAAAATTTGCATTCGCATATTTTAGAAATCAGGGTCACTCCTAAGGTTTTGTTTAAGACCAAACTCTACAAGTGCCTTTACCCCAGCCTGGAATAGCACTTGACAAGGGTTGAAGATCACAATTCCCCTTATTGAAACGTTCACTCGGTTCGCGAAATGAGGCTCCACCAGACCCCTTGTGCAGTGATCTTTCAAGCTGTGTAGCCGTCTTTTTTCTCGCTTTCTGCCCTTGATTCGCACCGCCTAGTAATCGCGCAACTTTTCACAAAATTCCAGCTGAAACTATTAAGGCTTTAATATATTATTACTGTAAGATCCGTACACGCCCCAAACACATGATTCGCAGAAGCCAGAACGCTTTATTTAGGTGCTAATTTATTACTCGCTGCAACAACAAATATCCCCGGTCTATGCGTTTCCCACAATGCTCCATTGCGGATGTAAGTGTTGGACCTCCAATGACGAATAAATTGATTACATATAATTACTATTTTGTCGTCATGTTCCTGGGTAATGATTCACAATTCTGGAGTGCAGTGAAGCCGACGTTTCGGCTTAACGAACAACAAACACTATCGACTACATGCAGTTAGTCACTGATAGACAATAGAAATAAGGAATTTTATTGCCTGCAGTTAGCGGGCTGTTTATTTAACAAACTTAGATGCAGCCCTGTTAACACCCAATAATACAGGATTTACCTAGAACGTGATAATAACCATTGATAAGGCCACATCACCCCCCTTTCGCCTGCCAGGGGCGCAACGCGATCGGCAACCCCGATTAGTGCTTGCCATTTCCTCTATCAAAATGCAAGAAACACTCGACGCAGCCTACGCGTGACCACTATGGAGGAGTTTCGCTTCTCCGCAGTTGGAATATTTTGTAATAATCGAAAATCAGCGGAATCCTAAAAGCCAATATCTTGAAGCTCGGATGCTCAGGATATTCCTGAAAAATTCAATAGTTTGTTAATACGACATCCTCTTTGTTTCGAGTTTAAACTTTCAAAGGTTTCACAGTAGCTAAGGAACCTCAATATCTTTAACGCAATGTCGTTTTAAGGTCTCCTTCGGTAGAATATCCGGCTCCGGAGTCGGCACCGTCAATAAGATTCATTCATGCATCATACTCCTATAACATCAGCGTTTCATCTCTAAAAGCAGAATCCGGTTTATCAACACTTTTATGTCGGCGTCGCATTTCCAGCCTTTCATTGTATCACAAGTTGTTTTTTTCATCCCTTAATCCAGCACCTTACGTCACAGCAGCAGCACGCGTATCCTATCGAACAAGCCGTCTGCTTCGAGATGCGCACCCGCGCGCGGACCCCCACTTTCACTGCTTCATTTTCTTCTGAACCGCCAAAGACTAGAACGGCCTTCCCCACGAAATCGCTGCTACCACTTGCCCATTTTCGTTTCTGCAAATTGTACACTGTAAAAACAAAAACACCTTTTTGGGCATTTGTCTAATTCAAAACACCCTTACACCCTGAGTCTAGGGTGTTCGTGCCACTGGAAATCACCTCTTGCATGCCAAATGGGTGCTTTGGTTGGAGAATATGCCTTAGGGTAATACGGGCAAGCAATATCACCTAACATGCTGGGGGTATATGGCTGCGTAACTTCGTAGCCTTTTATACACAAGCGGCGCTGCTAATATAACCCAACACCTAAATAAAGCACCAAAAGTAACGCTAAAATTAAAATTACACACGAGTGCTTTCTAAAAATGAAACAGAAACTAAAACAAAATTTCACCGCCAGGAGGCCGCCGGTATAGCTACGAACGCTCTTTTCAAATTTCACAATATGGCCGTTAGCATTGTGGAGTGCGTTTCGACCACGTTTCGGCGAATGCTGAATGTGCTTCTTCGATTGTTTACCCTCGTGAAATGTGTTGCATTTCCCATGCATATGTGTTACAGAAGTGTGTACGCTTGTGAAGTGCCTTCTACATGTGGTGTTTAACGCAAACGGGCATTTGTCGTGTCGGCAAGTATCCGGGCTTCTTTTTGCTTTGTTCAGGCCGAAGGACTGCTGCACCGCTTTATGTTTGAGATGTTCGAAAGAAGGCATGGATGATTTTTTCTTCTGCGTGACTAAGAGGTATATGCGCCGACTACATTGCACTCGCGCTGAAATCGCACTGGCTGGTTCGGTGCCGGTGATACGAAGGCGGACAGCGTACTGCGCGGCTGACGCAATCGTCTGTAAAGGTAAGCCTATTCTCACGTATATTGCGCTTTGTGGGAACAGTGTCCTACCGGGTTGCTGCATTCTGTGTCTTTTTGTGCCGGAACGCTCCAGAATGTGCTGAAATGAAAACGTGGGACACGCGCTTGCTTTCAACCGGCTGCCAAAATGACATCGCACATGTGGTAGATGTCGCGGCGAGTTACGCAGATTTCGCGCAAGAACATGTCTCAACTTTCTTGAACAGAAATAATGTATGTGCTACGTTTCCTTGCATTTTGTACGCGCAGGAGGTTCACGAAACGATTTTCGTTTCTTGACAGTTTGATACTTGCGCTCAGTTCGCAACGACTCGGTTTTGTTCTACCGTTTCCGTTCGTGCGGCAAGGTCATGTTGCCGTACTACCTACCTTAATTCTCCTAGCACTTTCGACTCCCCCCTCCTCCCTTATCTCTTACACTTCGCGCTCGCTCTCCTGAAACCTCCTTCATGCTTCATCTTCTTTCACTCGGAGCGCTGCACCCCCCCCCCCCCCTTTCTTTTTTTTTTCTCGGAGCATAGGCGCGCGCCGTCCTGCTGCTCGGGGAGCGTCCTCCCGCAGCTGTTCTGTTTTAACTTTTTGTTCGAGGAGGCTATGTTCGTTCTCGGCGGCCGTTCAGCGCGGCACGCCTCTGCGCTCGTGCTCTCGGCATCGAAGTGCGCTGGTCGGCCGGCCTGGTTGCATAATAGTTTATTCCAAACTGCGTAAACTATATGCCGCTATCATCAGCCTATGTTAACTTCCCCGCGTCTGGATTTGCCTTTTTTAATCACAATGGGAGCATTTTTCATTTTACGGGGACCATATTTTGCGGTTGCACGGAGTGTGAAGTTGCTTTTTTACCATGCTGCTTTTGTTATAGCGTTTACTTTCGCTCTCGAAGAGTCATTTAGGTACGTATTTTATTTTCAGCAAGACTTCAATTAAGGCATTTGTACACGTGCTAAGTCAGCTGATGTGGTTCAAACCATCCAGTTTTCATTATTTTTGTGGTCACATTTCAACATAACTAACTGTTTGACCGCATTACTTGATTTTTGTAGTGTCTTTAGACTAGAATAAATGGATATTCGATGCCTGATGCCTCAGCATTCAAGTAGAGGTCGACAGCTTGAATTCGGTGGCCAAATATTGTACCGGATGTTGCTATTACAGAGTTTGATTCTGACCAGATGTTTACTTTTTTTTTGTCTTTTGCTTAAATGTACATATGAAGCGGTTATCATAGCCTTAGTCGCATATGTTTACCTGCTTTGCTCATCACAGTGCGCATATTGCAGGCAAATTTGTGACTTACTGTTATTAAAAAAATTGTAATGTATGTGTTGAAAGCAGTTTACTGATTTAAAGGGTCCAGAAAACAATTTGACTTTCATATGCTAACGATGCATGTCTGTAGATTGCCTCTAAGAATTGAAGCCTGCTTTTTAAAGCTGAGCGGGGACCCTTAGTTTAGAGATATATTACATATTTTATTGCCATTCAGCCGTGTGCCAAGTTGAGGGGAGGGGGATCATAATTTTTGCTTTGTTATTTTTTATATTAGACTTTCCTTATTATTGCTTGCAGTTTGGTGATGAGTGGCAAAATACTGATGGTTTCTGCAGTTTTCTAACCTTAGTAAATATTTGTATTTGCTGTTTGCTAATGCCAGTTTTTTTTTTTTTTTTCAGATATGTACAAAGGCATCAATTGCCTTAGCTTTCGTACAATGATTTTTAATATTCAGTTACTTAAAACATTGAGTAAAATGAATTCTTTATGGCTACCATTCACACAAACTTGCAGTTCTTACATGACGTCAACATGCTGATCAAGAAGGACGGCAAAGAGGCAGTTGAAATTGGCCTTAACAAGACACTTGTCTTGGTTTTGAAGGACACCATTCGTGCAAGAAAAAAGGACATTGCCCGGGTGCTCGAAGTATGTTCTGGGGGAACACGTGAAAGGAGAAAGAAGCGTAAGTATTAAGCTGTTTCCTTCTGTTTGCTGCATGTGCTATCTAGTTGGCAGTTTTTCGCTAAATGCCTACATTTTTGTCATTTTGCATTGCCTTATAGATATACTAAAAACATGGCTGAGCATCAGAAATAATAATAAAACCATAACTAGTCTGTGCGTTTCTTCATATGTAACAATTTTTGCATTAGCTAAATTTAAATTACCTATTGTTCTTCTCCATTGTAATGGTGCAGCCTTTTCGAATCTGTTCAACTAGTAGCAGAGAATTAGGTGATACCTGATTCAAATCTTCACAAGCTTTGCTGTAAGATGTTTGGCTTTCAGTTTGCGTGCCTCTACATGTTTTCAATTTTATTTATTTGCCTTCCTAAATTAGACAATAAATTATCGCCTCAAAACTCGGCTGTCTCTTTTTACCTGCAAGGAGGTACACCATTGTTGTGTTGCTTATTTCTATTGTAGATGTACAGACAGTATGCATTCTGCAACTCTTGGCAAACATTGGGAACCAGCAGGGAGCTCTGGATGTTGTTCGTATCATTTGTAAGTTTTCTCTTTGTCATTTGAATATTCAGGAAGCCTACTTGAAACCGACATTATTAGCGAATTTTCTTTGTTTCTAAAATGGCTTAGAGTCTAACTTGTAATATGTATTAGTGATTCATAATTCAAATAGAAATACTACACAAGTTTTCATCACAACTGTGAATTCTTTGCTGTGAAAGGATTATTTGTACTGTAAGTACAATCAAAAGCACTTTTGAGAGACTGCTGCCATCACGTGCTTACCACGTCGTATTGCATACAAGAGTCACCTGATGAAGCACTGGTAATGTCAAGATTGGTGCAGTGTGCCATTTGACTAAGCACTCTGCTGTAGTGGACCAGCAGTGCTTTATCAGATGGCTCTTGCAGGCAGCTTGGTGGGGTTTTGCATTTGCTGGAAAGGGGTCTCTCAACCTGCTCATTCATGCTAGTACCTAACATGTTCCTAATCTCTGGAATATATAATCTGAGACTGCTTCAAAAGAAATATTTGCCGCATTGTCTTATCCTACAGGCTTCTGAAGGTGGGTAATGCAGTTTAATAGTGGTTTTAAAAAAATGCTGTAATTTGCTAGCCAAGTTTGAAATGATGTAATAATTTTAATTCTTCTGAGATTAGGTTTACCACATTGGTTGGGAGAAAATACTGCTTTGTTTCAAGGTTCATGCTTTATAAATATAATGCCTTCAACTACAATGCTTACATTTCATGCATTAACCATGTGGCACTGTTATAGACATTCTCATTTATAGTAAACATTCTCAATAAATCCAAATTGTTATTTTGCATTTCAAGTTAGTCAACATATTTTTAGTATTCGAACCTTTAGTATTTCAAAGTGCTCAGACTGCCTGCCACTATAACGATTGCAACTTCTTGAACACTTGAGCTTTCTGCCGCCTCTCGAGGCTCACCACTGATGTTCTGGATGTCTATGTGCTATGCGTGGAAAATGTTTTAACATGCCATGCTTCAGTGTTGACATTTTTTAGAGCTTCTGCTGTTTGGTTGTTTGGTAATGCTCTGCTGTTGCACATGTAATTGTCGCTCAACTCAAAGCTCCAGAGTACACTTTCAATGAATAATGTGTGATAAGTTTCAGAACTGCCACATAGAGCAGCGAGAACACTTTTTCCTTGTTACTAAAACTTAAATGTAAACACTTCAGGAAGCATTGCGATGACCTAGGGCTTGGCTGGTTCATACTTAGCACAAGAAGAAGTGCAAAAGTTCAGAAATGCATTATGTGTTATGTATTACATGCACTTTGTTGTTTTTTTTTTTGTAGTTCCCCATCACTAAGTATGCTCTTTCCACGTTTTTTTTGTTTGGTTCTGCAGTATCTACTTGGCCAGTGCAGGGTATGCTGTAGGCCTTGTGTGAAGCCTTCAGTTGAGCCAGCTGTTAATATTTTAGTAGTAAACACCGTGTTCCAGTGCTGTCAACAAATCATTAAAAATTTTGAAGGTAGCCTATAACTAATTTTATTTTCAGTTGCAAGATATTCAGCAGTGGGTAAAGTGAGGATCAGAACTGCACCAATCATGGTTGCTTGAGAAAGATGCTCTCCCATTAATGCTAGAAAAAAGAAACTGCCTTAATTTTATATTCAAGTGCACATTGAGTTCCAAGAAAACTGTGCTTACTGAGGCACTGTTATTCAATTGCCCCATTTCTCTGCCTATTTCGAAAATGATACTGGGACCAGTGCAGCCCCAGCATCCATTCAGAACTTGTTTCAGTGCATTGTGGGATACCAGCAGAGCACCTGCATCTTTGTAAAGTAAATTTCAGTATTTTCTCCCATCATACAAGTGCAACCAGTGTCTTCGCGTCACAGCTTCGCTGAATCTCGCAGACCACTAGCGTACCCAACAGAAATGTGTGAAAAAGAATTGGTTTCGCACTGGAAGGTGGTGGTTTCTGTAATAGGGCAGTTCAATTTACAAATGCTGTTAAACCATTATGTAAAATACAAGGCAGTACTTTTGTCTTTTGGCCTGCATTACCAGTTTTTTTTTTTAATTTGTTACCTTTTTTGAAACAATTTTTTCCGGTTGAAATCATCCAAATGCTGTTAGGAGCGATAGAAATCCAGCTGGTATTTTTTTCCTTCTGCATACTTTAACAAGCTATTTCTTATTTACATTTTTAACTATCATATTAAACATTCCAGTTCATGTGAAATGAAAAGTTTGTGGGGCAGCGTGGAAGTTCTCTAACCCAGGTGCTTTTGATGGGTGTAGCCATTTTTATTCAACAAAATAGCTTGCATAATCTGAAAATACCATGCAACAGTATGCTGCGTGAATAAAAATGGGTTGACCTTACATGCTCTCATTTATGACTTGATCAAACACTGCCAGCTTTGTGCCTTCTGAATCAACCATAACAGTATACTCTGCATTGTTAATTGTGAGATACCAATAGTTGTTTCTGATGGGGCCCTTTTCCAGCACACTGCTGTACACTAAAGGGGCATTGGTGTATTCTAAATATAGAGTAGAAAATATGTTGAATTTGCTCAGGCGCAATGGACATTTATACAGCTGCTCTCTTATGCATTTCTTTCACATTTTTATCAAGGAACAGGAAGAAAAGCCTGCCACGCCCTGCGTCGGATATACTGGGAGCAGCATCAAAGAAGCTGAAGAGCATTTCTTCTTCATTGAGCACCGGAAGCTTCTTCAAGTCATCGCCTCTACGTAGGGTATTGTTCCAAAAATGGGTTGATTTTGGCTGTTCAATCTGTGATATGACAAGGCGTCCGATAATTTTTGCTGCTTTATAGAGCACCTCTTTTTGGGCGTATGTGTGTTGAAGTCAAGATGCGCTGCACGACGCTTTATTTCATCGCACAAGGCCGAACTTTATGCAAGTGCACGTGTTGACACTGACAAAGTGTAGGATTATTATTGTGTACTCCGATTATTGTTGCATACCACGAAAATTTTTGTTGTTTTTTAAGAAATGTCACCATGCTGTTGTGACATTGTGACATGTGTGCATTGTTCGGATATGTTTTTCAAAAAAATTGTATACTTCGTTGTCTGCATTTGTTGGAACTGTTTTGCTTCTTTCATTTTTTTTAGGTATTTACGTACATAACATGTATGTTTTTGCCCGTCTGCTAGGCTCTCGGTTGAGAGCGGCCGTATTGTCAAATAAATGAGGTTCCATAGCGCAAAGCAATGAAGGAACAGAACACAAGTACCCCTCCTTACCCCCTCCCCCCAATGGCACCCGAGCACCACTACTCCGAACCCTGACCCTTCTAGGCCGAATAAAATGCTTCCAGTTACCTTCTGTGTTTGAAGCTGTGACATTCTTTCGTAACATGCTCTGTGAATTTGAGAAAACAATCATACTGGCGTGGGCCATTCTAGATGTCAAAATAATGGCATGCAGCATCTCTTTACATGCTCATTTGGCATTGCAGGTGGCTACCAGGTATACTATTAAGCTTGATTGCAAATGTGCACATAGGAAAAGCATTAAAGAACGTGTAGTGGCAAAGGTAATTCCTAATTAGGGAATGCAATATATGCAGGTTATCCGCACTGATTTTTTTCAAGGGGTGTAAGGGTGCAATGCCACTTTTCCCACCCTGCAATAGGGTGTAAAGGTGATGAAAACACCCCAGTGCATTGGCCCCATAGAAGGGTGTTATGACCAACCGAATCACCATCTTTGAGGGTGTACTGGCACACTGAAGCCACTTTTTCTCAAGGGTGCATGGGTGTTAGTTATAGACATGCGAAAACACCTAAAGAGGTGTTTTTGTTTTTACAGTGTATCTGACCATTTTTGTCAAAAATTACTTACCATTATACTTACTGTTTGTATAAGAACCCACCCCATGTGTAATGCCCCCATGGGGGACATTTAAGGTAACAAACGGAACTGAACTTAACTGAAATATCACAGGCCGCGTGTGGTTGCGATTGCAGCTGAAATGGCCGGGCACTGGTTGTTCTGTCTGATTGGCTGAGGGCTGTCTGACGTCACGCGGCAACTTGTCATGGCAGATTTGGCAGGAGCTGCCTACTCGGGCACCTTCTTAAATATGGGCGGCCGAGATCAAACTCAGACTGCCAGGACCTTTTCATTCCGAGCCGTTAGGCTTAGATCACGTAGGCCCGTTCGTGCGTCTTGGATAAGCGGGACTTTATCTAAATCTATGTCGGCCATACTTTCAGGTAGTACTATTTGCTAAAGAATATGTGTATGTTCACAGGGGTCACGTAGATGAAGCTGGCATAAGACTGGAAATAATTAAATAAACATGGGAGCGGATTTTGCCCTGCCGTGGCTATAGTGCGGCTTACGATATGTTGATAAAGAAGATGTGTAAGAAAGAACAAATTAATGATTGGTTTGATTTCTTTTAAGGTGTTTAACGTCCCAAAGTGACTCAGGCTGTGAAAGACGCAGTAGTTGCGGGCTCTGGAAATATAGAACACCTGATGTTCTTTAACTTGCAGTGACATTGCACAGCACACGAGTGCCTTGGTATTCAACTCCATTGGAAACCGGCCGCTGTGTCCGGATTTCGCTTCCGCGTTCGTGGGTACAGCAGTCATGCTCCCTATCCACTGCAGCACTGCTGCGGGTTACAAGACCTTTTTAGGATGGCTGCTTAGTAGTGCTATTAGCAGTACTATTTTAAAAAGAAGAAATCAAGAGTTTAGTAGCTAGACAACTACGAAAGTCCATCTACGCGAACGAGGATCCATGAAGGGAGTCTGCAAACGGATGCCTTTAACGCTGTCTTGTATTAACTTTAAAGACGGAGCTCAAGTGTCTCAACAACTTTATCTAACTTGGTGGCGGGTGGTGATGATGGCACTTTATGCTCCTCTGGCCAGGGAGGTTCGAAATTGAAGTTTTGTTTCTCCTTAAAGAGTACCTCCAATGCTACGAGGCATCATACCCAAAGGCTGATATACTGCTAGGAGTATTATGTAGGAACGGCAAATGATTTGCATGATAATATGCTTGAAGCGAAAGCAACCCGAACCATCCCAGATTAATTTTGGAAAGTTATAATCTACAAGTCCACAGTGCAACTCATTAGCGAAGTATTCCGTAGCGAGAAAACTCGAGAGGCGCTTAAAACGCGAACAGGTCATTTGCCTATTAGAGCTGGAAAGCACTACGCCATGTGCATTTCATCTCTCACCCCCTTTGTTTCTTTTTCGTTTGCTCTGTAAACGTCTTATTAAAACATCTTATATAACGCGTTCCTCTGAGAAGTTTGTAAGAACCGCCGCCTTTAAAAGGGTTGCGATAAGCGTTTTTATTCGACTTAGTTGTGTTTGTTCAGATTTGGCACATAAGCCAAAGGCACGCATTCTAAGCTAAGTATTTCACCACAGCCGACAATCACAGAGCTCCCACTCATTAAATGACGTTAAGCAAGCTGATGAGTGCGTAGAGCTGCATTCCGACATTAACGATCTGCGTTTTAAGCTCTGCCATGCCTCGCATGCTCCAAGACGGAATAGAAAATGTCTTGCTCACATAAGACGATGATCACATTAAGAAAGAATTGAGTCTAAGGAAGATTAGAATAGATTATTTCAGTGACGCCCAATGAAATCCTTCAGTGGGCTACCAGAGTTTTGCGATCCTTGGCATAGTTAGTTGGAGAGAAGGAAGAAGACGTGGAGGTTTCCGAACGTTTGAAGCTAGCGCTCTTCCACTTTTCTGCATTTTTATCGCTGTAAGCTTTTTGTGATCTCGTCATCCTTCGGGATGGCGGGTGCAGGACACCTGCGCCCACCCGCCACCGTCGAACAGCCTGCGGCATACTCGACGGGTTACCTCAACGTCGCGGAAGTGGAGCTTCCAGACTCGCTATTCGTCTATTCGTCATCGCAAGCACCGTTTCCGACGCCGACACAAAGAATCGGAAGGCAAGAGTAGCCTGGATAAGACAACTTTACAGTTAACGTCAGCTCAGGTGCCACAACAGGCTGAGCCTAATCCCGTTAAAAATACTCTGGCTGTAATGTCACAGGCAATGTCACAGCACAAGGATCAGACAGAAGCTGTTGTATTACCTGCCGCCTCCGATGCTGAGTGGCCTGCTCTACCGTCAAAGGCCATCGCCAGGCCTCATCCCAGTTTAGTTGCCACACGTGCTAAAACTTCCGACAACCCTGACAGCCAACAGTTGAAAGAAATGCTGAAACAGCTTGTTTGTTCAATGCGGGTGCTGCTCTCTAGCATCAACACGCAAATAACAAAGTTTGCTGTTCAGTTTTTGAACGCATTTGAGCCGCTCTTTGCGGCTTTGCAATAATTCACAATGGCGCAACAAACTAACGCCACCTCTGTGACGATGCACTTGCGCCGCAGTGTAGTGATGCAATGGAATGCCCGAGGCCTGCGTGGTCGGCTGAGTGACTTCCGACAGCGGGTACAGAAGTACCGCTTTTCTGTGATAGTGATCTGTGAGCCCAACATGCCGGCTGCTTTCCGCCTTTCTGGATATGTTCTGCTATGGTCTCGAGAAGCAAACGAAACAAGCAAAATGCTGGTGTTTGTACGCCAAGACATTGCACACGTCCGCCATGCTCTACAACCTCACAACACGAATCACTACATCTGTTTGACATTAATACTGAAAGGACGAGTATGCTTTGTAATTGGCGCTTATATTCCACCGAGGGATGGCTTGGATAAGTCATATCTATTTTCAACAGTCCAGTGTTGTGCAGCTCCCCATATTATTGTGGGCGACGGTAATGCTCACCATCCTCAGTGGGGTAGTGCCATAATGAGCAATCGAGAAAGAGACCTGGCAGACTTTATGCATACGCAAGATCTCGTCAATATAAATGACGGCTCACCGACGTTTCTACGCGGAACAACCTACAGCAGCTGCTTGGATGTGCCGTCTGTTTCCAGAAGCCTCCATCCCTCTGTTTCTTAGCGTAGTGATGTGGAAACGCATGGGAGTGATCACATACCAACGTACATATGCTTAAAGTGGTTCGCACCTGCCACTTCACCTCGTGTGCAATAGACAGGCTGGCCCGCCTTTAGGGCATCGGTGGAGACTTCCAACGTCGACTTCCAGTCACCATCTCAAATAGAGGGCCTCATTACTTCCTCTCTTAGTGGGAACACTCGATATGTTCGTGTGCCGGCGTCGGTGTCCAGCATCGACGTGGAATTCGAGCGGCTTCGTGCGGTCCGACGGCGGGCTGAAAGGAAGTACAGGAGAACGAAATCCGCGCAAAATCTCGCACTTTCTAACAAAGCTTAACGACCAGCTTTACGCCACCTGGAAAGGTTAGGACGACAACGTTGGAGGTAGTTCTGCTCATCACTGGATGCCCGTAAGCCCCTGTCGCGTATCTGGCATGTTGCGAGAAGCTTGCGCACACGTCCGCAAGAAAGGCACCTTTTTCGTGCCCTTGCCCTTTATCAACGCCGCAATGAATTTAACGTAGCTGAAAATTTTTGCAAAATGGGTGTGGGCACAAATCAGCCACAGTTACCAATTTCAGAGGTCTTTGCGCCACCTTCGCCGAATGATCAATACGACTTGCCCTTTCCAATAGCTGAATAAGATGACACTCTTCCTTCTTTTCAGCATTGTTCTGCACCTGGTCCTGACGGGTTTACTTATTCATCATTATCAAACCTAGGCAAGTATGGTAGAACTGCCCTAGTTAAATATTTCAATGAAATATGGGCTTCTAGTACTGTTCCTGAACCCTGGAAGATTAGCCGCCTGGTTGCTTTTTTGAAGCCTGGAAAGCCCGCTTTCGAACTTACCTCATACCGGCCAATTGCCCTGGCAAGCTGTGTTGGAAAAGTTATGGAGAGAATGGTACTGGCAAGACTTGAGTGGTTTTTAGAGAGTAATGATCTTTATCCGAATATGATGACTGGATTTCGCCGGGGACGCTCTTCCATTGACAGCGTCATCGACCTAGTGGCAACAGTAGAACACGAAAAGCGTCAAACCGTCGACTAGTAGCTGCTGTCTTTTTAGATATAAAGGGGGCATATGACAACGTCCTCCATGATGCTATTCTTGATGGACTTGATGACGTGGGAGTTGGTGGCCGGCTGTAATTGTGGATTGTGAGTTATCTCAGTGGCCAGTCTCTTTACATGACTACGCCTGAAGGAGATGCTAGCCGCTATCAGGTAGGTCGTGGAGTTCCACAGGGAGGAGTCCTGAGCCCAACTTTATATAACGTAGCGCTAATTGACCTGGTGAGTTAACTGCCAACTAACATTCACATCAGTGCATATGCTGACGACATCTGCATCTGGGCTTCTGGTTCGACGGTTCGAGATTGCAACGAGCTGTGTCATCGACATCGATATACCTACGGCGTCAAGGTTTACTCTTAGCGGCAGAAAAGTGTGCAGCGATCGCATTTACGGGAAAATGTGTCAGCCGCTACCCGATTACTCTTCATGGAGTCGTAATACCGTACGTATCCAGCCACAGATTCTTGGGGGTAATTATTGACCACCGACTATCTTGGTCGAAACATATTACTATGGTGACGAAAAGGCTAAATAATTTTGCCATGTTCTTCGTTTCATAGCTGGCATGAAATGAGGACCAACTGAGCGCTCCTTAATACGGCCTGACGAGCCTCTGTTTGTTGGCTACATCCGGTACAGTCTCCCAGTACTCTCTAGTTTGAGCATTTCCTGCTTGCGGATATTAGAAAGTGTACAAGCGCCGGCACTGAAAATATGCCTTGGACTGCCCAGATGCACCTCGAACCAAGGCACAATTGAAGAGGCGCGTGCTCGCCCGATATCCATATACTTGTCACACGAACCATTTCATGTATATTTACGAGCACTTACTAGACACCGTTTTCACCCACTCAGCACGATTCTGGATGTGCGGCAGGACTGCAGTTTTACAAGTGCACTACGCTGCCATCAGTCGCATGTACCGACAGGATATGCCCTCCCATATCGTCCCGCTCAACCACCATGGAGGATGGATAAACCCTTGGTGCACCTTCGTGTTCCCGGAATACTAAAGAAATCAATGGTGCCACTTAGTGGGCTCAAACAACTTACTCTGGCGCACATCAGGTCAGAATATCCTAATTATATTCACGTAAACATCGATGGATCTGCGTCAGCACAGGAATCCGCTGCAGCTGTGGTCATACTAGCTCATAAAACGACTCTACATTTCCTTTCGGGACATACTTCAACATCACCCGCTGCTGAACTTGTAGCCATTCGGGAATGTATTCGCTACATATGTGGGGAACCACCTCAAAAATGGTGCATATTCACAGACTCAAGGACTGCATTGCAAATTTTGGATAACTTCTTACGCCACACTACCTACCAGTCCCTGGCACTAAACATAATGGAGCTCCTCACATCTGCCCAGCTCCAAAGTCCAAGATAATATTTCAATGGATCCCCGCCCACTGCGGGCTCCATGGGAATGAACAGGCCGATGTTGAAGCGAAAAGCGCACTCAGCAATGACCTCCAAACAGCTGTGCCTTTTTCAAGAGCGGATACGACATGCCTTCTTACGAGTTGTATGAAGAATGCTACAGCAGGTTACTGGGCCCAGCCAGAAGCCCGACATATTCGTCTAAAAAGGCTCGATCGAACATTGAAATTTTATGTTCCGCGTGATACTCCGCGTCATCAGGCATGCTTACTACATAGACTTCGTGTAAACGTGGCTTTCACGCGCAAGTACTTGCATTTAACTGGACAGGTGGACTCGCCGGAATGTTTAACTTGTGGCATCCAGGAGGCTGTGGACCATATATAATTGGTGTGCCATATATATTGTTGGTGTATGCGGGCGAAACCCAGTCGAAAAAAAAGTACACAAAAATTTCTGTTGTTACGACAGAATTTCTGTGCGGTTTTTGACAGGAAACGTGTTGTGACAACAAAACTTTCTATAGTAACATCAGAGCTTTCTGTCTTCTCAGCAGAAAAGTGCGACAGAACTACAGACCACAAAAAGCTAATACAGAAAAACCACAGAACTACAGAGAAGTACTGCAGGACTACAGGAAAATCTGACGTTTACGACATAACTACAGAATATTCTGTCGTATTTTTGACATGGTTCTGTAGTTTTTTTCGACTGGGAAGAAGTGTGCTAGCCGCTTCCTTGAAGCGTTTGGACAAGAGGCATTTGTCGGATTAACTACTGCTGGGCGCTTGGCAGGACAAGGGGAAGGGTGTCCAGGCAGTGCGTGATCTTTGCCGTTTCTTGCGCCAGCGGGCTTGATTCGCGCTTGTGAGGCAAGCTACTGTCTATGTATATATATTTCATATGCCTTCTCCCACATCGTACCCATCATGATCTGCTTTCTTCTCCCCTTCCCCTTCCCCAGTGTAGAGTAGCAGGCCAGATTTGAATTATTCCGGCCAACCTCTCTGCTTTTCCTTTCAATAAATGCATCTATCTTTTTTTTTGGCCGTAAGCTAGGTACGGTGATGAACCCCAAGAGCCCGCATGGTAATGATGTGCGGTGACACAGAATGAAATTCAAGCTTCTGAAAATAAAAAAAGCATTTTCTTTTGCAGTACTCCGTAACAACTAACCGTTTGAAGCACTGTGTTATTGCTACGGTATTGACAGAATCAGTTTTGTCGTGAAGCAAAAGGAACATTAGAGGAAGCTAATTCACTCTTAAGCTCACGTACCATAAAAGAAGAGAAATATTTGTGTTTCCGGAGAAAGGTTTCGATTCCGCTTTCAATTGGCTAAAATAGCACGTTCATTGTGTGTCTGTAGCAGCTGCGTAGCGCGCGTTCTTGAAAGTAACGAAGGTTATTAGCAAAGATGACTGAATATTGGCGTAAACTATGTAACAAATAAAATGAAAGCACTGCATTTGACAAAATCCTGGGAATTTCGAACAACAAGTTTAACCTGATCCCCCCCTTCCGATCTATGCGCAGAAAAGGGCAGCTGAAAAAGGTGTGCAAGGTGAAATAGCATGTTAAATATATCGACTTTCTGGAGAGTAACATGATGTGCAGCTGTAGCCTTACGGCCTATGCATATGTAATTGAAAGCAGAAATTCATTTCACAGCGACTGTCAAGGCTATAGTGAACAAAATAGTGTCCGTGCTGCAG
>JAJIZL010016304.1:0-23436 GCA_023969395.1 Amblyomma maculatum | reverse complement strand
GATTCCGCTTCCGCAGGATCCTTGGCATAGATCGAAGCCTGAATAATTGGCCTCTTCTTGTGGTCAACTGCAGCTATTGTGAACTTGCCAGGTTCGCCGTAAGCCCCTATGTCCACGTAGACAACTTCCGCGTCTTTAGACAATTGTTTTCCCAATGATTTGACTCTGGCTTTCCTTCGACCCTTCTGTAACTCATGGTGCATGTGCTTGGGTATCGGGTTCACATAGATGTTGTTTCTTGTGGATGTCGGAATTTGTGATTTGATCTCAGAAGTTCTTAGTGCCTGCCATAGCCCAAGGTTTGACAGGATTTCCCTACCCGCCTGCGTTGTTGTTAGGCGTTGTTTCTGACTCTCTAGAACCGCCTCCTTGAGCTCCTCGAAGTTGTGCACTCCGAGTGCCCAAAGACGTTCCGTTGATGTTGTTCGCGGGAGGTTTAAGGCCGTTTTATAGGCTCCTCTTATGATAGTGTCAATGGCCCTTTTATCAATGAATCTAATTTCGTGATATGGGAGCCCGTATGTAATCCTGCTAACGACTAGAGCTTGTACAAGGCGGAGGGTGTCCTCCTCCCTCATTCCTTTCCGGTGCCAGGTCACCCTTCTAATCATTCTGGAAATTTGGTTGACTGTGGTTTTGAGTGTTTTGATTGTATAATCCACTCTCAAATTGCTTTGCAACCACAGCCCCAAAACTCTGATCTTGTCCTTCTCTTGAATTATCTGGTCTCCTAGAGAGAGCTGAATTTCTCCTGGGGACTTGTAATTGCTTCTGTGTAGCCTGATAAGTTCGGATTTTTCTGGGGAGCATTGAAGACCGCTCTCCCCGGCAAATTCCTCGACTAGGTCTATAGCGTCCAGAAAAACAGTGTATATACTAAACTCAGCTTTGAACTTATTTCTATTAATAATAGAGTCGAACGATGAGCTAGTTGGTCACACATCTCTTGGAAGAAGGCAGCAGAGCAGGTAACACCAACACAAAGCACAAGAGGCACACACAGGCACACAAGGACAACGCTGCACTGGCAACTATATTAACTGGAAACCGCACATCTTCTTCCTTCCCTTTACGTCTGCAGCCAACTTCTTTCTTGTCGTTAACATCCTGCCGGTTTGCGCTAAAATTCTACTTCCTTCTTCAACAAAACCACCGATGGCATGCTGACACATTGGTCTCCCAAGTCGAAGATTGCATATGCTTCATAAATCTCTCTGGCTAACTTGTCCTTCATTCTTTTCATAACTTTAACATTGTGAAGGTCAGCCGGACATTTTTGGTCTCTACAATTAACCCAGTCATTGCAGTGCACAACCAGATTTGTGCCAGACTTGTCCGATATTGCCTTAGCGTGCTCTTCAATCCTTTCATTGAGGCATCTTCCTATCTGTCCAATATATTTCTTTCCACAATGCAAGGGAATCTCATAAACAACCCCCTGAATATACTTATAGTACCTAGTCCGGTGCGAAGTTTTGCATCCAGAGTTGAAGTCCTGGTTATTAACCTGCACACACATCCCTTTAGCCCTGTTTGGTGCCGTCGGAATAATCCGGATGCCATGTCCTTGACCAATCTTCATTAAATTATAGGTGAAGCCATGCATATATGGTGCCACTTACCACTTGTTTCCTTGAGTAAGGTTTTCTTTTCGAATCCTCCGCTTGATAGGCAGGACAATGCTTTCTAGTATGCTACACAGCAAATGCTCAGGATACCCTGCCTCCAGAAGCCTCTCAGTCTGGCTTAGAAAACTTTTTTTAACATGGTGGTGGCATGATTTGTTGAGAGCCGAAGTCAATGCAGCCTTCGCAACACCTAGTTTTACAGTCTTTGAATGTTGGGACATGTACGGAAGAAACTGCTTGTTCGTTCTTGGCTGGTAAGTCCAACGTAAGTGTTCTGGTAAGAATTTCCTGGATTATAGTCTTGAATGTTTACCAGGACACTTATGTTGGACTTACCAGCCAAGAGTGAACAAGCAGTTTCTTCCGTACATGTTCCAACATTCAAAGACTGTAAAAAAGAGGTGTTGCAAAGGCTGCATTGACGTCGGCTCTCAACAAATCATGCCACCATCATGTTAAAAAAACTTTTTTAAGCCAGACTGAGAGGCTTCTGGAGGTAGGGTATCCGGAGAATTTGCTGTGTAGCATAATAGAAATCATTGTCCTGCCTATCAAGCGGAGGATTCGAAAAGAAAACCCTACTCAAGGAAACAAGTGGTCAGTGGCACCATATATGTATGGCTTCACCCATAATCTAATGAAGATTGGTCAATGACATGGCATCCGGATTATTCCGACGGCACCAAACAGGGCTAAAGGGATATGTGTGCAGGTTAATAACCAGGACTTCAACTCTGGATGCAAAACTTTGCACAGGACTAGGTACTCTAAGTGTATTCAGGGGGTTGTTTATGAGATTCCCTTGCATTCTGGAAAGAAATATATTGGACAGACAGGAAGATGCCTCAATGAAAGGATTAGAGAGCACGCTAAGGCAATATCGGACAAGTCTTACACAAATCTGGTTGTGCACTGCCAAGACTGCGTTGATTGTAGAGACCAAAAAGGTCCGGCTGACCTTCAAAATGTTAAGGTTATGAAAAGAATGAAAGACAAGTTAGCCAGAGAGATTTATTAAGCATATGCAATCTGCGACTTCGGAGACCAATGTGTCAGCATGCCATCGGTGGTTTTGTTGAAGAAGGAAGTAGAATTTTTGCGCAGACCGGCAGGATGTTAGCGACAAGAAAGAAGTTGGCTGCAGACGTAAAGTGAAGGAAGAAGTGAAGGAAGAAGATGTGCGGTTTCCAGTTAATATAGTTGTCAGTGCAGCGTTGTCCTTGTGTGCGTGTGTGTGCCTCTTGTGCTTTGTGTTGGTGTTACCTGCTCTGCTGCCTTCTTCCAAGAGATGTGTTTCTATTATATCGAAAAATAATCATCAGTCGGTGAAGACAATATAAAATGTAATGAAGACAGCGATACATCCCTGAGGACCGGTTCTAAGAATAACTGATGTGCGTTTTATAGCGCAGTGTAGGGGTGAGGAGAAAAATGTGCGTGAGCCGCCCAGTAAAACGGTTTAACATGAAAGAAGGGTAGAGAAACAAAAAAGGTCGAATCAATGACAGAGATAATTCTTAATCGAGGATGAGTGCTTAGATAATTGTCGTTGCAATGTTGTCAAACTCCCGGCTGTGTTCTTCAAAGTTTCTAAATATGATGCAGAGAAACCTTCCCCTTCGCCTCCCGCAAACGCGCAGAATACACGCTTTGCACTTTAGCTGGGTAACCTGGGTTCCGTGAGCAGCTTCCTTTAGCACATGCAGCTGACCGTGGTCGTCACATAGATGCTTTCCAAGTGCAGGTGGAACTTTTTTCTGTGTATTTATTTACTTGCCTGGGAAAATCAAGTTGTTTGCAAACATTTTTATTAGGAGTGTCGAAGCATCAGGCGTCCAAGGTGTATGGCGCATTTATTCACAAGACAAGTTTCCAAGCTCACTGTAACCACGCTTTCATAAAATCCGGTTAGTCGAGGCCCGTGAAACTGACTTATGTTTGCTAAAAGTTTGATAACGTCATGATAAGTATTCTTCGTTTTAGAGTCATCAATAATTAGTACCGACTCATTATTGCCAACAATTAATTAGTGTTTTGCGGTGTTAAGTGTCAATGTTGATAGTGTAGCTTGTCTTCCGAAACGGGTGGCGGCATTGTGGGCATCATGGTACCATTAACGGAACATTATTCACTACCTCTAAAACTAAGCAGTTCTGTGACCTCCTTCTGCCCCATATCTATTCGGTATTGCCCATATAAATCTCCTTATACAGAAAAGGGCGCTCCAGACAAAAGCTCATATTAATATCTGTGAGACGCATTCCCTCTCTAATGTAACACCGGTATACGGAGATGCATTTTTAAATAAACTAGACTATTGAAGCTGTCGTTTGCTCCAAACGTCATTCGGCTGTTGTCATCGCTATTTCGGACAAATTATTCTCTAATATTAATTTAAGCTTGCAGAACTAAAATTCACAGCAGACTCCCTCAAGCGAGATTCAACAGCCCGGAGTTAGTTTCAAGGGAGGTCGATGACTCTGTCTCTTTAAAAACTTGGTAAACTATATATGAGGCAATTCGAAACAAGCAAAAGTGTCCCTTTTGGGTTGCATGAGAAGTTTCTTAAAACCTACAGGTGTGCCTGTGTCGCTCCATTGACGTGAACTTCAGCCTTGTTCAAAAAAATTTGTCTCTCTTCATGACCAAACACGGATCATCTCAATTCACTCTCAACTGATATTTCAAAGGCTTGTCCGTTTTTAAGCTCATTCCGGCGCCGTCCTATACTCGTAGGAAACAAGAAGCGGGCACCATAGGGTTATATCATGAAAATGAAAGAGTGAGAGTCACTGAAACGAAAATAGGCTGACTAGGTATGCCGAGTCACTGCCCTATGCTGGTAAATAATGCTCGTCAGCATTGATCGTGTGCCCGAATCAAGTCATTTCAGTACCAATTTGTAGAATAAAAATTTTGGCGAGTCGGTACCAAATTTTATTTGTTTCCTATTATTTTCACTACAAAACTTCAAAAGTGCAGGGGTCATCCACATCTCATGAATTGTGGCAGCGCTATGGAAACAGGGACGACGAAGACAAAAACATGAATGACAAGCGTTGACGCTAATCGAGAAAAACGTTCTTAGCCACAGTTCATCCCGCGACAAGCAGCTCATTTTGATGAAATTACACTCCTCAGTCCCACCATGATGAAGCCTCTTTTTTTTTTTTACTGCGCCTCACACCCTCTTCTACCGCGGCCCTTGTCATAACGTAGCTTACTGGAGCGTGCAAAGGCACCCAAGGAAACGAAAGGAAGTGGGCCCATGTGCTATCGCTACATCTCTTCTGCAAAGCGTCGCGTGTCTGCGTTTCATTTTCCCTAAGTGGAACCTGCACGGAGAACATTATAAAGATAAGACCGTAAATTTCTCTTGGTGCCTGTCTCACATGTTTGTCAAGAAGTCAGAACCTGATTGCGTAAGACTTCTGGTGACGTCAGGGGATCGCTGCCACGTTGTCGCTACTGTGCTCGTCGCTCTTGCTTTTACCTCGCGGGCCTCGATCTACGCCATTAGCCTTGACATCTTCCATTTTTTTGAATCCACCATTTGCTGAATTAGCTTCCAGATGATGGATATTTATGGCGACACTGCCTGCGTACCTTCCGCTCCTGTATTATAAATAGAATTGTTCCGGATAAATGCTTCCCCGTTGAAGTCTGACGAAATTGTTCGTATTCTTGTGAATATTGTTGTCGAAGGATGGAAGAGTTGCAGTAGACCACAAGATGCCTTGTTATTTTTCAAGGGATGACATGGAGTAAGGGTCCACATGTCAATTTTTGTCATTGCTTTAGCAATCGACGAAACGTGCATTTCACTGCAAGATGTTCGAAATTCCCGCGGATGTTTTGTTTGGTAAAATAAAACGAGCTGCCGTATAGCTCACAGAAAGCGTTGCCAGTGATGGGGGCTAAGAGCTATTATAGGGATCTCCCCAACCATGCGTTTTGTACTGCACTAAACGTGAAATTAAGAACGAAATATCGGCTAAGGAGACGGTTTTGTGTTGATATTTCACAGCGCAAATTTGTTTTGCGGCGCTTTTCAGTCGCATCAAGCATTGATTGCCTTTACCGGTTATAAATAACCGATCTTCTTCCTCTCACAAGGTGCCACCTGCTTTGTGAATGTACGAAAGCCAAAGGCAAATACAAATAGCAATTTCAAGTACAAGGGACTTAGGCAAGTTGCCAACCGTATGCACCCGCTTCTTTATTTTTTACTTGAACATCGCATTTGTGGAACCAACCTTCGCCCAGAGTTTTGCATGTGCGCTCACTACGCTAGTGAAGAACGCGACGTGATCTGCCTGTGCGCTACAAACGCTGTGCGAATAAATAACCACGGCTGCACGCTGCAGCGACTACGTGGGCGCAGACCGCTGCTTCGTGTTTCAGCGCTTTCAGAAGGGGTGCCACGTGCATTCCCTGTCGATAACCGGCGGCTGCGCTGCAATTTAGATGTGCGGTTCGGACGTTTTGATCGCCACGCCAAAGTCGCGAAACAAAAGAGTACGTCATTGCGTAAAAAGGACCAGCCTTATATCGATCCCATTCCTCTACGGAGGCTTGTCTTACTTTGGTTGATCAAATTTGCAATCCAACTCGGGAGTTGCAATAACACACTTTCGAAACTGTGGTGTTGAAACAGTGCAATGGCCAAAAAGAGAGCAGATGGAAGATAATGAAAGCACCCAACACAGCACTGAACTAACGTCTTTGGTTGATACTTAACACGTATATGCATAAGCCAGCACACCAAAAGCAGAAAACGAATACACACTAGACATAATAAACCCTCTCGAACAGAGAATAATGCAAGACAGCCATGAATCGAAAGTGGAAAACAGGAAATTACATGTTTCCCTGAGAGAAATATGCAGCAACGCTTACAGACCTCTCACCAAGCTGCGTAATCTCAGAGGCCCTATTTATCGCTTGTCAAGGATGATCCTTCTGTTTCGCTACTACATGGCATTTTCCAAACTCCGGATTGAAATGCCAGTGATGTCAATAGATTCCAATTTTGCGGGAATTTGTAGTTTAACATTGCTGCTTTGTGCCTCGCCCGATCATTTATTATTTTACTGTTCGAACAATGCAAAACTATCCGGAGGGGCAGAATTGAATGCGTCATTGTTCCTTACAATTCTCAAACCTTATCTTCTATGTTTCTGGTTAATGTGTCAGATGGGCCTGTTGATTCGGCAACGCAGAATGGAACAGCTTACAACGCGATACCACAAAAGAAGACAAAAGAGACATGGTATCAAGCATACACTTTATATTAGTAAGGTCTGGTGTGTTGAATGTCTTTTCTTGTCTCATCTTTTTTGGTCGATTATACCTTATATATCCTGGGGCATTTCAGGGTGGTGTTTCGGTTTGTTGACGCGCATATGCAAGCTTTCCAGCCGTCATGGTGAAGAAAAAGCGACGTACATGCAAACATATTGTGCTACATATTGAGATAACATGCTTTATAAACATGCAGTACTTTGGATGATTGGCGGGCTACCATTCCATCATTTTAGCGACCACATTGCCACTGACAAGACGCGGAGTGCAGCCAGAAGTGACTAAACTATTCTCTTTATTGTGAACAATTTGGTTACGTTTGGTTTTTAGGGTTTAATGCCCCAAAGCAACTTAGGCTATGAGAGACGCCGTAGTGGAAGACTTCGGAAATATAGACCACCTGGGGTACTTTAACGTGCACTGACATCGCACAGCGCACGGGTGCCTTGCTTTACGCCTCCATCGAAAAGCGGCCGCCGATGGCGTAATTCGATCCCGCATCCTTGGGAACAGTAGTCGTGCGCCGTAACCACTGCGCCACCACGGCGGGGTCATTCTGAACAATTTGTTTTTTGACTAACTCGGAATGCGCGGAGCTTTAAGGTTGGTAATTGGTTTTGGAACGAAAAGCTTCACTAGGCTCGTCAACATCGCGTTTCGCGTGAGCAGGAGCCTCAGATTTGCCACTTCTGCGCATGCGCGAAATCCAGTGACGTCATGCATGGCGCAGGTAGCCGCCGCGCGCTACTGCGCATGTGCGCCGCCGCTTCTCCACCTCGCCATCGTTCGAACTTTTGCCGCAGCCGTGCGCAGTGCATTTTTGTAGGGGGAAGGGGGGGGGGGGGCGAGGGGGTAACGTGATGCGCGCTTGCTCATAGAACAGGCGCAGACATTCGCCATGGAAAGGAGACGAAGCAACAGTCGAACGGCGCAGAAACACCGATTCAGAAGTTGTTGCCCGGGAGTTGGCTAAAAAGCAGCCAAGATATGAAAAGCGCAAGGCTAGACAAATGGCCTTTCGCTTCGAGATATCCAAGCGTAACCTTAGCTAAGCCACAGCTAATTTTTTTCCCTTAGGCTGTAAATGATACGCCAGTGTCTATGAGAGGCAGTATCTGTAACAATGTAAGACGAAATGCTTTCTTGGCGCAAGGTGAAAATCTCGCGTGCGTGAGATCTGTTCGCGACATACTGCGAGATGTGTTCTTGTCTAGCGCTGTTGCCATCTGCAATCCCATGCTTGAACGCGCGTCAAGAAGCGTCCCATGACAGGAGCGGGGGTGTACCATCCAAACACACTTGCCGAACAAAGTGTGACAGATACTGCGCCTTTCCTTTCCGGTAAACCAATTATAATTATAAATAACACAGCAATGAGTTGAGTTAAACTTCATCGAACGGGCGCCAAGGAAAGGAAATTTTCACTGTGTGGCACGAGCCCCGGCCTTGCTAGCGAAACCACCCATCGATAAAACCAATGTTAGTAGTCGGGGACTTTAATATATGTAGATACAAATACAAATAGAATTTTACCATTTATGTAGGAGAACATCCCTTTCCTCTTGCTCATAACGTTTCGCACTGCTGTGACATCCTCGCTAACTACTAGCATAAACCTCGTCTAACCAGGAATTCGTGCAGCAAGTCATTCAAATATCCATCTATTTCTCCGACCACAAAGCTTCTTTCATGACAATCAAGACTGTTAGAGGAGTGTTTCTTGAAGAAAGAATATATGTGAAAAACAAAATAGTTGTATTTAATTGTACATACATGTCTTGCTCAAAATCTCTGCCTCAATCTACCAAAAAAAGGTGAAGCAGCTGATGAGCTGCGCTCAAATTTCGCATTAGAAGACAGCGTAATCGTCGGCAACATTTTTGTGTTTGTTTCACGGTATCTGTGCGCTGTTGCTTATCTGTCCCTTGGTAAAAAACGTGAATAGGCTATTGTCTCACGCTGATTAAAAGAAACACTTGGCCATATCGTGTATGTCGTGCAGGATAAGAACATCATCAGTCGGTGTTCGGCTCTTCACATTCTTTGACGCGCGAAGTCTCAGACGAAGCGATGCTGTCATTAGGAGCCGTGTCATAGCAAAACAGCTGTCTTTGGTTAGTGCAACATAATGCAAACGCTCCGAAATTGTACATTTCCGTTTCTGTTTGGAATACCGCTGCTACTGAAGCATGCGACTGCGGACTGCTGCGTAGAAGAAAGCATTTTGAACTGGCCGCTCTGTGGCTTCTGAATGTACGATACAGTTGTCTGAGTACTCTTTTTTCGCTTATACCTCCATCGTTGTCTCGCAGTGGTAGGGCGTTTGAGAAGGGGAGTTCAATCGCGGCAGTATCGCAAGGCGCTCGTCTGCTGTTGAACTCGACTGCACGTTAAACAACCCTAAGTGGTCAGTGGCATCGAAGCCCACGGCTGCATTATCCGTTGTAGCCGATATAGCTCTGGTGCGGTAAACCCATATGCGTACGGGAAAAAAGTACTTATCTCCCGTACGGTCATGCGCCAACTAGTCCAGAAACAAGTTTTACTTCAGAAACTCATATGCATTTTTTTTTTTTTTTGCGGTTGAAGTCTTCTGCGCATCTGTAACAAGGCCAGTGAGCAAATTTAGCTTAGGAAACGTTAGAACGTCTCCTAATTGTTACACTAAATAGTAAATAATACACATAAATCAATATACTTCACTGTTAGCCTATTATGATCTCCTTTTTTTAAGTGCTAATGCTGTCTTCTGAGTAAAATCATTGTTTCTGCCTAAGGAGTTAAATAGCTTCATCCAAGCCTAAATGTCGGTGCTTGTTTCGGGAATGAATACATCTTTGTAGTCGCATGATACGATGAACTCCATATCTTCCGGGACAGTTTTATATCCCGCACCTGTTATGCAAGTGACCCTAATATTTTGCGTCGTATAATATTGTCGCTCGCCGTGCGACGCATCATTTACACGGAGATCGAGTGGATGCTAGCGAACGACGTAATCAAGCCTTCCAGTAGCGCCGGGCATCCCCTGTCGTGTTGGAGAAGAAGAAAGATAACAGTTGATGATTCCGCACTGACTACCGCCTTTTGAATAAGATAACCAAAAAAGATGTCTATCCTCTTCCGCGTATCGACGATGCGCTTGATAGTTTGCACGGAGCCAACTACGTTTCGTCCATCGACCTTCTTTCCGGCTACTGGCAGATCTCAGTCGACAAGAGAGACCGTGAAAAAACAGCGTTCATCACCCTTGACGGCCTCTACTAATTGAAAGTAAAGCCTTTTGGCATTTGCAATACCCTAGAAGCTTTCAAACGCATGATGGACTGTTTGCTCAGAGGCTTCAAGTGGACCACTTGTTTGTGTTATCTTGACGACGTAATTATTTTCTCCTCTACATTTTACAGCCATCTCCTTCGCCTTTCTACAATCCTTGAGGTTTTTCACCACGCCGGGCTTCAACTAATGTCCAAGAGGTGCAGCTTCGGTCACCGAGAAATCAAAGTCCTTTGTTACTTAGTTAATTCTTCCGGCGTTCAGCCTGGCCTTGATAAGATTCGTGCCGTCAGAGATTTTCCCGCTCCATATTCATCCAGTGACGTTCGAAGCTTTATTGGCCTATGTTCCTATTTCCGACTATTCCTCTCGAACTTCGCAGCCCTTGCTTGTACTCTCACCCACATCATCAAGAAAGACGTTTCATTCTGTTAGAGGCCTGAACAAGTTGCAGCTTTCTCGTAGCTTATTGCTGCTCTCACTACTCCACCGGTCTTGGCCTAGTTCAACCCGTCCGCTAATACTGAACTCCGCACCGACGCTATTGGCCATGACTTAGGAGCTATACTCGCTCAGCGAAAACACGGCCATACAAGGGTGATGGCGTGTGCCAGCCGCCTCCTATCAACGCCCGAACAAAATTATTCTATCACAGAGCAAGAATGCCAGACACTTGTTTGGGCTAATACAAATTTCCGCCCTTATTTGTTTGGCCGCCCTGTTTACAGTTATAACAGACCATCATGTCTAATGTTGGCTTTCCTCACTCAAAGGTCCTACTGGCCGTCTGGCGCGCTCGGCGCTACGATTGCAAGAGTATACATTTTCCGTCGCCTACAAGTCCGGCCGGCTTCACTAAGATGCAGACTGCTTGTCCCGTCATCCCTACCGACTCTGACGATGACGCATGTATCTTTCCTGTCTCGGCCTTTTCTAACATTGCCGACGAACAGCGCTTGTATCCTTCACTGCATTCCATTATCCGCCGTCTTACCTCCGACAGCCCTGATCCATTTCTCTCCTTATTTGTACTCGACGAGAACACCCTATACCGACGTAATATGCGACTAGATGGCACAAACACTTTGCTCGTCGTTCCCAACAACTGCGTTCCACCATCCTTGAACAGTTCTGTAATGCTCCAACGGCTGGCCACCTGGGTGTCGCGCACATACGATAGTCTGCGCTGACGTTTCTACTGGCCTGGGCTCTACCGCTCCGTCCAGCAGTACATTGCCGCATGTGAACTGTGTCAGCGTCGGAAGAAGCCCGCAATTTTGCCTTCAGGTCGTTTGCAGCCGATCCCCATACCGAATAACCCGTTTTCCCGTGTAGGCGTTGACTTTCTTGGCCTCTTCCCAGTTTCCGCCTCGGGGAACAAATGGGGCGCCGTCGCTACCGATTACGCTACGCGGTAAGCTATTACCTGAGCCATCCCAACCAGCTGCGCCACAGACGGCGCTGATTTCCTTCTAGAAATCGTGATTCTCTATCATGGCGACCCTCGAGAACTACTAACTGACCGTGGCCGCTGCTTCCCGTCGCGAGTGGTTGACGAAATTCTCCGTTCGTGCTCCGTCCGCCACAAATTCACCACCGCCCATCAACCCCAGACCAACGGCCTCATGGAACGTCTAAACCGTACCCACATAGACATAATGGCCATGTATGTGTCTGAGGACCACCGCGATTGGGAGGTTCATCTGGTCCTTTGTGACATTCGCCTACAATTCATATGTCCATTTTACAGCTTGATACTCTCCATTTTATTGGTTTTTAGCCGACACCCGTTACTGCTCTTCGACACCTCACTACCCGCGGCAGACGCCACCAGCACTTACGCCAGTATGCTGTCGCCCGCGCTCATGATGCCCGCCGGATATATCGTGCCAGGCTCTCTGCATCCCAAGACTCCCAAAATATCCGGTACCACAGTCGCCACCGTGATGTCCACTACACTCCTGGATCTCTCGTCGTGCTGTGGCTCCCGTGCCGACGGGTTGGCTTGTGTAAAAAACTTTTGTCCTGTTACACAGGCCCTTACCGTGTTTTGCGCCCCTTGACCGACGTCGCATACGAAGTTGAACCTGTATATCCGAAGTCCTCGTCCACAGCGCGAACCTCCGAAATAGTACATGTGGCCCCTCTGAAGCCCTATTATGCACGTTCCATTTCGCTAACGTAGAACGCACCGGGACTGTGCTTTTCCCGAGGGGGGGGGGGGGGTTAGTGTTACTTAGCGGTATTTGCTGTTCGTGCTGAGCATGATGAAGTGAGGCAGATCGGTGCTGCTTTTAACGTTAGTTGGGTGGACAGCTATCGGAATGAATATCTTCCCCATAACAATACTAATCCATTGGTCAGCAATTATACAGTGATAAGGACATTTTCAGCCTCCCAAAATATTTTTCAAAACATGACAGCGCCTATGCTTAGTGTTTCTACGATGTTATCGCAGCGACGTGACTTATAGTTTGCACTTTTACGTTATTGTAAATTATTATCTGATAGTCCTGAAGTTTGTCCAGGTAATAAAACTACTCTCATATACTGACACTTATTGACAATGTAAAGAAACTGTTACACTACTAAGGGTTTATTTATGAGCATAACAAACATTAGCAATCTGTTATACTTTCCTCTCTTTCGGGAAATCTTATAGAGTCTTTGTCGCAGTGCTAGATAATAAGATTGTCGGACATTGGCCGCATGAAGCATTCTCTTCGTTGTGAGTTCGACAAACTCAGTCCACTCAGCGCTCTACTCGTGGACAGTCAGCTTTCCTGCGCGGAGAGATTTCCTGTACAGGGTCGGCGTAATCTCATTTTTGGGGAATACTTGTGCGTTGTTGTGTAGACGAAGTTGTCTAGGCAGAGCCCACAGCAACCCGCCTGGAATAATGTAGTGGGTGCTATATTTACCCAGCTTAATCCTCGAGGCATGCACAATATAATTAACAAGGCTATGCCTTGATTCATTTTAAAGTACTCAAGGTCAGAGCACGAATCGTTCATCTACATGGGTTTGACAATAAAAAAATTACAACGGTTCAACGCTGCTGAACCAAATATTGACCGAAAGCATTAGCTGCGGGTGACCGAGTGTTCTTCTTCTTCTCTTTTTCTTCTTCCTCAACCCACTTATATAGCCCCGCTTTAACCAATCCGTATGAAAGTGCCTTAGTGGCCTTTAGGGGTAAGATGAATGCCAGGGTCCTAGCAGGCTGATTCTGACATAACCATCCCATTTGAAACGAGAGACCCAAGTTGGCAGCTCCTGCCAGCCGCTTGAGTTGGTAGCCCAGCTCTCACCCTAGTGTCAGGTGGGGTGTGACGTCACAGAGTCACGTGGGTAAGGCGTGGCTACCGGCTGCGCTACGCTGCAAGCTCGAAACCTTGCAGCGTAGCGCAAGGTTTCTTAAAGTAGTATTGCTTTCGCAATAATAAACTTGCCTGTCTGAAACTCTTACAAGCCACGCGCACGAGGATGAAAATGCGGTAACAAAAAGAAAGCTTTCATTAGGCAAGTGATGCACAACAAAAATATCATTCCCATGAGAGTGGTACTATGCAAAAAGCATGCAAAACGACGCCAGTAAATCTAAATAACCAATGGTTGCTTGCCTTTTTCTAAAATCCGCTCTTCTTTTCTGCAATAATGGACAAATCAACGAAATTTTTTTCTCAAATTTTTTAACGGAACACTCCAATCACTAAATCTCTAATTCATTGCAGAATCCACGTTTTCTTCACCAGCAAACCCGCCTTAAACATGGAAATAGACATACACCACGCGCATTTCTGCGAGCGCCGCGGCTGCCGATTCACATTATCGGAGCGACAGTGGCGCCACCTCTAGGCCGACCTTGCGGCGAACAGCCATACGTTTTCGGCGCGACACGTAAAGACGTAGGTAAAGTTATGTCGGCTACGACGGCGCCAGCGCGTCAAGGAACCGCCGCCTCTGGCACGCCTGGCGTGTAGAGTGCAGCTGCGCGTGTGCGCACAAGTTGCCCCCAAGAATTATTGAGTTTTCGATGTGCATTTTCGAGCAACGCCCCAATTCTCAGAAGCGTTTCCTAACAGCCTTAATTAATTTCTTAGATTTCAATCCCTCCAACTACATCATAGGAAAGATTAGGAGTCTATCAGTGCCCGTTCTCTGTCTGTCGGTCGCTGAATAGCACTCCGCGATGTCAGTGCACGTTAAAGAACCCCAGGTGCTCCAAATTTCCGGAGTGCTCCACTACGGCATCTCTCATAGCCTGAGTTGCTTCTGGACGTTAAACCCCACAAACCAAACCAAACCATTCCCTTTGTGCCCCGCAAGTCCCAAATCTTTCATTATTTTGTTGGATTGAGCCTGTTATAAGCATGTAGAACGGGCATGCAGGGGCCACCTTGGTTTATATTTCTTGTTTGTGTTCTCGACATATTTAAATATGACGTGACACGAACGAGTCTCAACCAGGCAGTTCTTGGCAAGAGTGCGTGGCGTATCCTGAGTATGTGGCTTTGGCGCGCCCGGAGGTGGTCATGGCCAGGAGTGTAATAGGCGCAAGCTGCCGCCAGAGCATTCTGACAACACCGAAAACGCCGAAAAAGCCCAACACGTCAACAGTGAATGCCTGTTGAAGTTTACAATGCTTTTGCGATCGTGGCATCACCTATTTTGATCTACGTGAGAGTGTAAAAGGTCCTTAGCTGAAATAAACGCCCTAATATGGGTAGTAAAATAGCTGAGGTAGCGCACGGCTTTCGGTTATATAAGAATAGCAACAAACAAGGAAAAAGGGAGTGAGTAAGTATTTTCTCCCCTTAAGCTTTTTCTTCAACTTTTTGGTAACGATATGGCTGCTTTCCTCTATTCTAGAAAATATGAAAGGAATAAGTTCCTAACTCTTCCACAAATTCTACTGTATCTAGCTTCATAATTGAATGTGTTTTGTAACACTTTAAGGAAAACAGAAAGGACTGCCAAATACCAAGCTTTTAAAAAAGATTACTTCCACTCTCACTACTCGCGCTGCCACGCGTGCCGACTTCATCTCCTTGAATGGTTGCTTGTTTTGTTGAGACCTCTTTTTACCCTTGGCCGCAATCGCCTGCCGCCTCTTCGTTTCTTTCGTTCATCCAAGACATGCTTTCCGGACGTTGCACTCAGGGAACCACGTAGGGCCATTGAATTGCATATTGAATTACTCCTTCCAAAGAAAAAAAGGTACGGCAAGCGGTACGCAGGCAGCCTCCAATGTTTATCCAGCGTTCGAATTGGCCTTGCATTCACGTTTCCCCATTCGATTGGTCGTCATTGCTTCTGATTGTTCAGAGCGACTTGATTTCCTGATGCAAGCTACGTCGGCATCTAATGTTCAGTGAGGAAGACTACAGAATCGGACGCGACCTCAAATCAAGAAAAATGCGTCCACTCTGAGGCGCATAAAGCATTCATAAAAAATTGAGCGAGACTATGCAACGCAAATTGCTTTTGTAGCAGATGCATGCTGCCTCGTTCCCAATTTGCATTCGTGTACAAAGAAGAATAAAATTGAATTTCGACGTTTGTTTGCTTTTTGGATTCATGTGATTAATGATGAGATGGGCTAAAAGAGTAAACATCTGTATACTGTCCTTTTCGGTCTTCTTGCAAACGTATGATTGCACAACTTTATAATTTAGAGGTAGCCGCTTGTAGTCCTTTTTCAAAATACTTATGATGCCGAGTATACGAAAATTTCATCGAAGTACTTTGAGAAGGGAATCTGGAACCGAGTTTTAGAGTAGGTTCTTAAATTCACTTTCATGACCATATTTGTTGCATTCCAATAAATTTTCTTCAGGAACCATTGAAAAATAATTCAAAGGCTCTATATGTCACATTGAGAAGCAAACTCGCTCATTGGCCAGTGTAGCGGCAGATGCAACGACTGTCCGCTGCTCAGCCCACGTTTTTTAGTGAGCGCTGGTCACATCTCGGCAGAAGGAACATGTGACCCGTGAACTGCACTGGCGTTTCATAGCACGTTTCGAGACCAGGAGTTATCTAGTAGGTTTGGAAGAATATCTCCTTACATTGAACTTCACTTAAAATGAATAAGACGTCTCTTAGATCGTTAAACATCTGTCGGAGTGAAGAACCAGCAATGGTTGTCCCGCAACATTAAGCTATCGAACAGCTGTTTTCGCTACTAGATTTGTGCAGAAAATTTCTGGACAAACTTCTCTCATGTCTATTCTGTACCCGTTAGTTGCTTTCCGAACCATCACACTTCCTGAAGCTCTCCGGCTCGGTGTTATTTATTGGGGCGAGAAATAGCAGTTACTTTTTTCTGAAAGACATGACTGTTTTCACTTTTCAGTAAGAATGATACCCTATACGTTTATCTAAAAAATGCTGTGTTTTATCGAAAATAGTCCAAACACGAAAAAGACGTGCTTCCGCGCTATGATTCTAGAACGAAGAGCAATCAGTTTTTTTTTCAATTGTGCATCAAATAAAAAATGATAGCGCTATGTGATTCAGTACAGCACAGCGTATGGCCAGCACACATGAATAGAACAAGCGCCACCTGAATGAGCAAATACATTATGACAATAGTGTCATTTTAGATTCGTTTTATGCTGTGCGTAAGGTTTCACTGCTCAATGTAAAAGCGATATTTACATGTTCGTAAATTGAACAATATTAATAATAATAATAATAATAACAACATTAATAATATATTTAGATAATATTATCATTATTAATAACCTTTATTCAACACCCAGGAATAACAACAGCAAAACGGGCCCATCTAAGAAAATAATGGCTTGTTAGACATGGCCCGGCATAGTCACAATCAGCTGTGATCGTCACAATCAAAGTGATCTCTACGCACGTGCAAGCATATGCGGTTGTGGTTTGTGGTTTGTGGGGTTTAACGTCCCAAAGAAACTCAGCCTATGAGAGACGCCCTAGTGGGGGACTCCGGAAATTTCGACCACCTGGGGTTCTTTAACGTGCACTGACATCGCACAGCACACGGGCGCCTTGCTTTTCGCCTCCATCGAAAAGTGGCCGCCGAGGCCACTATTTGATCCCGCGTCCTTGGGAACAGTAGTCTAGCGCCGTAACCACTGCGCCACCCCAGCGGGGCTGCAAGCATATGCGTCAGAATTGGGTGAGTACCGGAAATTCGTATGAATTACTTTATAATATAAGAGAACTTGCTCCTGGGCTAGTTGCTTACAGGGAATTCTTTACATTTAATTGTACAAAAACACAAATCAAATACAGATAAGACGACAGGACGAAGCGCCTAGAAGAACGCATTAAAGGGCCTGCTGTATTAGACATATAGGTAAGAAAATTTGCGGTAGTGCTACTTGGTCTCATAGGGCTATCTATTTGACTTGTGTTTCTGCGCCTTTCGATATTAGGAATACTTCATTATAGATACGCGATCTCGAAAGCAGTTGAAAAAGCATAGACCCTAAACTAGGTAATGCACTTAGCACTAAGTATACTTCCATGCGCCCACCCGAGAGCGAACGTTGGTAGCCACTCATTGCATTTGAAAGGGTGTCAGGGCGAGTTTCGACCAAAAAACTACAATCGAGACAATTATTGCTATAGGATCAGGAAGGGTTCCTTTGCTAACTAAACCGAAACCTCAAAAATGGGAATTGTTGCGACCGCAGTAACTATAAACTGCACATTTTAAATAACGCACGGTGTCTTAAAGGCAGCTACAATGTAACATTTGACCGTAGTGGGCAGACCATCCATGCCTAATATGGCAAGTCTGACTCACTTGAGAGATTACGCCTTTAAAAATTTTGTGAATTGCTTGCTGATGCAAAAAATAATGTTACCATATTTCCTTCGCCAAACGTGGCTAACTGAGGCTGACCAATATTTTATCATATTAAGTTCAGTTCAGTCGTTCAGTCGTGTCCGACTCTTCGTGACCCTATAGACCATGTCACGCCACGCTCTCCTGTCTCTCACTATCTTAATCTGCAGCGCCTCGAGGATGCCATCTAACCATCGCGTTCGCTGCCTACCCCTTCTCCGGCGACCCTCAACCTTTCCGAACATAAAATCTTTCTCCAGCGACTCCTCTCTTCTAATCAGATGACCAAAGTATCTGAGCTTTAACTTTAGAATTTGACCCTCCAATGAGCAGTCAGGGTTTATGGTCGACAATATCGACAGATTTGATCTTCTGGCATTCCAAGGAACTCTCAGGAGTCTCCTCCAGCACCACAACTCAAGCGCGTCAATTCTTCGGCGGTCAGCCTACTTCACAGTCCAACTCTCGCATCCATACATCACAAGTGGAAAGACCATAGCACGAGTTATACGGATCTTGGTTGACAGACTAATGTCTCGGCTCTTTACTAGGCGGTCAAGGCTAACCATGGCTCTCTTTCCCAGAAGCAGGCGTCTCCTAATTTCATTGCTGCAGTCTCCTTCTGGGGTAATCTTGGAGCCCAAGAAGAGAAAATCTGTCACAGCTTCCACTTCTCGTCCCTTGATGCTCCAGGACTTGATAGGGCAAGACGCCATGATCTTTGTCTTTTTAATGTTCCGTTTAAGCCCAAACTTCTCACTCTTCTTGTACGCGCATCAGAAGTCTCTTGAGTTCCACCTCACTTTCTGCCATTAAAGTGGTGTCATCTGCATACCTAAGGTTGTTGATACGTTTTCCAGCAATCTTCACTCCAGCTGAAAACTCGTCCAGACCGGCCTTCCTCATGATGCACTCTGCATATAGGTTAAATAGGCAGGGCGACAGTATGTAGCCTTGCCTCACTCCTTTCTCAATCGGAAACCAATCAGTAAGACCATGCCCAGTTCTGACAGTGGCCTCTTGCCCTCATACAGGTTCCTGAGGAGACAGATGAGGTGAATTGGAACTCCCATCTCTTGGAGAGCTTGCCACAATCTGCTGTGATCTACGCAGTCAAACGCTTTCGCATAATCAATAAAGCAGAAGTAGATGAGTTTCTGGAATTTTCTTGCTTTTTCCATGATCCAGCGAAGGTTGGAAATTTGGTCTCTAGTTCCCCTGCCCTTGCGAAACCCAGCTTGCAGCATGATTTTATTCCATTAGCATGAATGCTAGGCTTCGAACTTTTGCTTTAGTGATACGCAGGACCTTTTCCTCACTGATACCCTACCGATTACGTGTAACAAAGTGAAATTTCACATAAGCCCTTATATCAACCGTTCTTAGTTTTGTTTTGTTTTTTCCGTGAACTTCAAAACGTATATGCATATGTGCAGGGCGCAGAAATGCGCTATAGGGCTTCATGCTCTGGAAAATATTTAAAGCGAAAAATAGGATGTTCTGAGGTCAATTGCCGCTTTTGCTTTTAGCATAACGTCTGTGATTGAGTCCCTCCTTGTTCGGTGAGGTGAATTATTATTTAAATGGTTTCTTAGCAGCATATTTATTTCTTTAAATACAGTGCGACAGGAGTTAAGATGTGCTACCGCAGAAAAACAAAACTGAAGCTAAGTTTGGCTACTTGCTGCCGAAAATCATATCGTGTATTTTTTTTTTGCAGGGCTATCGATTTCGATAGAATTCATTAGGTTCTTATTACTTGCTGTTCCTTAATTCATACAGCGCATATCAAAAGAAACAACGCGAAACGTACGCCCAGTAGTGTGCTCGGTTACATCCACGACGGAGCAAAAGAAACAGAATGATGATCAAGGAAAAATTGCGCCGAACATGTCCTGAGCTTTTATCCCGAACTTATTCGCCTTATTCAAACTGTCTACTCAGCATTTGACGACGGAGCACATGATACGTTCGACAGCGCATGCCGCCCATGCCACCGCTAACGATGTTTAGCAAGAAGCATCCACAGCATTGTTTTTCGCCATCCTTTGGTGTCATGTACTTTATGTTCTATATAAGGCATGGTCGTAAGCGTTCTTGAAGAAGATGTAACATTCACGAGTGCTTCAAGACTCAAAAACCCTTTTTTCGCTTTTTACCCTGCACCAATCAAAAGTACAGATCCAATCTGACTTTTTTTATGCATATATATATCTACATATATATGAAGGTAAGAAGCCAGCAGTCGGCGAGGCCCAGCAAGCATCTTGGATTGTACTTTATGTCTTAGTCTTTTTTTAAATTTTTACTTCGGTAATCACATAAAATAATAATGTCATCTATTTAGGGAGAAAGATAGTTAAACACAAAGTAGAAGGAAAAACAACGTGCCGAAGGTGGGAACCGAACCCACGACCTCCGAATATCCCGTCCGGTGCTCTTCCAACTGTGCTACATCGACCGCTGTCCCACCTGCTACTTTCTTTGGTATTATTGCTGCTTGTATAAGAACCTTGAGAGTGTTCACCAGCGCCACCCTCAACCATAGCGGGGGACGTGGAACATCCTGTGTTGCCGCCAGCGTCACGTAGAACGTTATAAAGAGCGAGGGCGAAAGCTGTGCTAGAACCCTCTTACGCCACCTGTGGCCTCAAGACTGCCAGAACCGAGAGCCCCGTAAGCTACAAGCAGATAAATGAAGGGGAAATGAGGGTGCTCGTTATAATACATGATGGAAAGAAGCCAGCAGTCGGTGAGGCCAAGGAAAACATCAGAGATTTTACTTTGTATTTTTCTTTTGTTTTTAATTTTTACTCCGGTAATCACATAAATTGGTAAGGTATCTGTTTGGGGGAAAGATAATTAAACGCAAAGTAGAAAGCAAAAAAACGTGCCGATGGTGGGAACCGAACCCACGACCTCCGAATATCGCGTCCGGTGCTCTTCCAACTGAGCTACATCGGCCGCCCTCCCACCATACAGGACGTTCAATGTCCACCGCTATGGTTGAGTGTGGCGCTAGTGAACACTCTCAAGGTTCGTATACAGGAAACATTAATACCCAAGAAAGTAGCAGGTGGGACATCGGCCTATGTAACTGTTCAGTTGCCGCCACACTCATGAAGACAGTTACACCCTCTCACCAAGCTCTGCTACCAACTCCAAGATCACCGCATTTCACTGCGCGTCCAGCCGCCGCTAAAGCATACAGAACAACAACAGGAGATCCCACACCAGATAACCAAACCTGCCCATCATAAAACCGCCCGTCCCTACTGCCGACACCCGCTGTGCAAGGCGGTACGTCACCGGTTTCCGCGTCGAAGTGGCCCCGATCACGTACGGGTACAGTCTCAGCTGCAACGCTTGGATCCCAGTAAGCTTCATCCACCATGCAGAACATCAGAAATGACGTCAACACGCTCACTCCAAGAGACGTAGCAGGACACCAGCAACCTCCTTTCAATGAAAACGACTACCCAAAGAGCGCCACTACACCTAAACAAAAGTATGACTTCAGACGACGCTGTGGCTCCGCCCAGCAGATTAAGCGGGACTGACTGGCTGACCGAGCTCGCCCGCAAACTGCTCCCTCCTCAGATGGTGCCACGCACTCCAAACATTTCTTAAAAGAAAAAATTATAGACGAACGATTCACGCACCAGCTCCATGTAAAAGCCCTTGAGATTTATCTCCAATCAAATATGGTACCGAAAGGCCTTTCTGTAGATTTAACTCTGTCAAATGGACAACGTTTCAAATCCCCATAAATTGACTTGGAGCCAACACCTTCACAATGCATCACTTAACCTTTTCCAAAACACCATAGATCGCTGCGAGGAGACGTTGGCATCACTGAGTCGGGAGGAGGGGCAGATTTGTCAAAACATGACACTATCAACAACTGAGGCCAATGAGCTTGAGGTTTTCCAGTCCAGGCAAAGTACCAAAATTTGGGTAAGAAGTTTGAGAAATTCGAAAGAGATAACGTTTCTTTTTATATATACCTCGGGAATGACGCGTCGCCACAACCGAGTAGTAGTATAAATCAATCTAATCATAAAACAAATGATTCGCGAACCCACCTAAACCATTCTAACCAACCACCTGACAGACCACGCTTTCAGCACAACATTATTAACCTCACGAACGCAATACATCCCCCAGAAGAAAAAGCACTCCTGTCCCGTGGATTAAAATTCTGTCCAAATATAGGACGATATGACGAATACAAATTACATAAGGATGTACACAATTTTTTGTTAACCCTAAGACTACAGGAATATTTTTTCGAAACACCTAGTAGTAATTCTGTCTCACTTCCCCGGTCAGGGACAGTGGACCCCTAGATCATGAAAAGGAAAAACATCTAGACCTGTACATAAAAGCTGTACAGCAGGGCATCCCTCGCGCTTTCGAGACGTACAAACCCGGACGCTCTAATATTTCGAAGAACGTAATGCCTTATTATCCCTTAGCCAGCGAACCGACATCGTCATCATACTTGCCGACAAAACAGGGGGTATAGTAATTTTAAACAAAGACAAGTACTTTAACGAAGGATACCGCCAACTCAACAACTCAAATTTCTATAAATTAATCCCACCAGATCGCACGACAGAACACCAGGAAAATGCAACACAAACCCTAAAGCAGCTCACCGAGATAGGGGAAATACCACTGCGAGTAAGTAAGGCACTAGAGGAATAGATCCATCCCCAGGGCGTTTTACATGCTCCCGAAAGTGCACGAAGAAAATGACGCCGGTCGACCAATCATATCCGGCATTGGCACGCTCACAGACCCAATATCTAACTACATCGATTTTCTCATCAAACATATCCCTCCCAAATATACATCGCACATACACGACACTAATCGCTTCCTGAAAGAATTATCTAAACGTACAGTCCCCAAAGGTTTCCTTTTAATGAACCTTGACGTGATGTCCCTATACACGAACATTCCGCACGAGGACGGGATCAAAACTCTAATCACATCATATGAAAAGCGCCAAGCCCGAAACTCCCCTAGCCCAACCGCTATCGCGTCACCCCCCCTCCCCATACACACAATGTAGGCCACACAACTCCTGCTTTGGTAGCCTGTGGTCATACCTATTACTGTCCTTCCTTCCATGGGCCGTCTTCCATCGTTTTTTAACCTCCCCACCTGCACTTTTTGTCACTCCCCACTTGCACCTGCTTTTACCCCAACCACCACTACAATACCTTCCTACTCCTCTCCTGCTAAGTCCTCTCTCCCTCTTTGCCTCCTTATTAAGGCCAGCTCCTGGTCGAAACTTTGAGTCCAATAAAATGTTTCTTTAAATGGGGCGTACACTTCGCTCTCTCTCTCTCTCTTTATATATATATATATATATATATATATATA
>JAJIZL010016303.1:0-21952 GCA_023969395.1 Amblyomma maculatum | reverse complement strand
CCTCGTCTTGTCTGTTTGTACACAAATCATACGCGGCCACAGAAGTGGATCTAGACCTAACACTTCCCTATTCGTATGTCATGGTGACGATCTTACCCCTCCGACACTCAGATCTTCCAATGCACATACTGAACATATACTGCTCCCCCAAACTAAAGCGAGTGACGTTCACAGACATCTTTAGCCGTACGCTGAAGACAGCGGGTCGAGACCCCCTCCTGATATTGGGTGACTTCAATGCCCCCAGTCAGCTGTGGAGATACTGTAAAGAGGAAGCACGAGGATGCAAACCGGCGGAGCTTGTGTCCACACTGGGCCTCACCCTCCACACCGACCCTGTTTACCCAACACGCGTAGGTAACTCCGTGACGCTGGACACATCTCCGGATCTTACCTTCACTCGCAACATACGACACGCAGACTGGGTTGACACCGAGGAAACCCTCGGCAGCGACCACTGCCTTCTTAATACCACGATCTACACACGCCCTCTCAAGCGTCCTACCACACAAGCCCACATCTCTAATTGGACTACCTTCCGACAAAATTTTCCCGCCACTACCAACACTTCCATAGCAGAGCAAGGGTACACCAGCAGGTCCCGGTCACTGATGTCCCACCTTCGCAAACGTGAAACGCAGATCCAGCTCACTGAGGCAATAACGGACGTGGATAATCACCGCATTCACATCTGGGAAGCTCGCCGCAGCCTTACGCGCCGCTGGCGTCGCCAAAAACACAATCGCAAACTTAAAGAACGTATTGCCAATATCGCCCACCGAGCCGCCGAGTACGCGGCCCAGGTCGCTGACTCGAACTGGGTGGATTGTTGCAATACAGCAGCCCGACAAATGTCTAGCCGTAATACATGGAGGCTCTTCCGAGCTCTCAACAATCCAACGCAGACCCGCACCGAAACACAAAAACATTTACACCGAGCAATCCAATCCTGTAAAGGCAACACTGAGCTGGCACAATCGCTCCGGGACCGCTACTTGTGCACAGCTCAAGACCCCCAAGGGTCGGTCTACTCCTACGCAGGGAAGGAGAACTCGGAGCTGGAGAAACCTTTCCAGCTTCACGATCTTCGGGCCAGTCTAGTGAAAATGAAGAGAGGCACCGCGCCTGGTCAGGACAAGGTCACCGTCAAGCTTGTGGCGAACCTGCCTGATTCGACGTAATAGTGCCTACTCGAATACATTGACGCGATCTGGACAGGGGAAACCCCCTTACCCATCGATTGAAAAACGGCACTTGTGACTTTCATCCCGAAAGCTGGCAAACCGATAGACACGGAAAACCTCCGCCCCATATCTCTCACCGCCTGTGTGGGCAAACTAAGGGAGACCATGGTGCGCGATCGGCTATCCGAGTATTTTGAACACAGGAACAATTTCGCGGACACCATGTTCGGATTTCGCCCACACAGATCCGCACAGGATGTCCTTCTCCAACTTAACTGAGAAATTCTCAACCCATTCGGACGCCTCCCCAATGACCGGGTTGTACTCGCCCTAGACTTAAAAGGCGCTTTCGATAACGTCACACACGAAATCATACTAACCCTTCTAAGTGAAACACACTGTGGCAGCAATACGTTCAATTATATACGACAATTCCTTACAGACCGACAATCCTACATAAAAATACATGACAAGGAGCACGAATCATTCATGCTCGGCACGTGGGGCACACCTCAGTGCGCAGTTCTCTCCCCGCTGCTTTTTAACATTGTCATGATGCGTCTGCCGGCCCAGCTGGCTGAGGTCGAAGGCATACAGCACGCGCTCTACGCCAACGACATCACCCTATGGGCAACGCAAGGCAGTGTGGGCGACATTGAAACCTGCCTGCAAACAGCGGCGAGGACAGTGGACCGCTATGCCCGGCGCTGTGGTCTTCAATGTTCCCCCCAGAAATCACAGTTTGTGCATCTCCGCCCCTCTCGGAGATGCAGAACACAAATCTCGCTCTCGCTTGCGAGCGGTCCAATTCATGAATGAAAAGAGATCAGAGTACTCGGTCTCTTCATCCATCACCAAAGACGCCCTGACACAACACTAGCCAAGCTCCGCCAGGTGGGGGACAAGCTGGGCCGTATGGTCCGCCGGGTGTCTAACGAACGCAGGGGGTTGCGAAGTAAGGATGCCTTGCGGCTGGCAAACGCCTTCGTAACCAGTCAAATCCTGTATTCGAGTCCTTAGCTCCACTTGCGGAAGCACGATGAGGATACCCTCTAGGTGATCCCCCGAAAAATTATGAAACGTGCCCTCGGCCTCCCTATCTCCATCTCTAACAGTCGGCTCATGGCCCTAGGGGGGATGAACAATTTCAGGGAGCTTGGGGAAGCACATTTGATGAACCAATACACCCACCTCACACAGACGGTGTCGTGTCGCCGCCTTCTTGCCCGGCAGAACATTCAACATAAACAGTTCACAGAGGAGAGGCTCCGCATCCCAGAATTCTGGAGACGCGCCCTCAGAGTGCGGCCTCTCCTGCCAACATGGGACGAGAAGATCATAATGGGCGGCGCCTGGCGCGGGCGGAAGCCTTGACCCGCCATTATGGCAACAAATCAGGTATGTTCTACGTGGATGACTCGGGTCCCCATCCTGGGCGCTGGTATACGGTCGCAGTCGTTCACAACGGGAACACAGTCGATGGCCTTACATGCACGTCCAAATCTATAACACACGCTCAAGAGGTAGCCATTGCACTCGCCGCCTCAGACCACACTTCTAATTATATCATCACCAACTCACGAGAGGCTTGCCGGAATGTCGCCCAAGGGTGGACCACCCCCTTAGCCTATAGAATATTTCGAAATTGCTGTCTGGGCACGGACCCCGCGTGCCGATATCTCGTCTGGGCTCCTAGCCAACAGGGTTTTGCCGGGAATAAGGCAGCTAACGCAGCCGCCCGCGCGCTTTCTCACTGGGAAGTTTCCTCAGGACTGGAATCGGCTGAGGACAGCGATTCCAATCCGGCCTACACATTCTTAGATATTGTAATTTTTTATCAAAACTCAAACGCAAATACCCTAACCCCTGCAAAGGGTTAGGAAAAGCGAACGAGAGACTGCTCCTGCGCCTCTTCACTAACACGATGCTGTGCCTGGCAGTACTTGAACATTTTGACTCCCAATTCACTGGCCAGTGCCAGTACTGTGGGGAGGTGGCTCAATTACCACATGGTATGGGCCTGCCAACAAAACTCATCCCTTCCCTCATTACTAACCCTTCCCGAGAGGACTGGGAGGGAACCCTGCTCGGCTGCTGCGACCTACAGGCCCAAATGGCCTTAACGCGGCGTGTGCGGGCGACAGCAACCGCCAATGGGGTCCCTGACTAGGGTTTCCACCCAGTACTGTCAGGCCGAAGCCCTTAAGGCTCCGCGTCAAACCTCCAAATATGCAATAGACGTTTTAACCACCACCTATGAATATGGGAGGTAGTGGGAGGAGGAAGAGGAGGACGAGGAGGAAGAACTTTATTCGAGGCACGCAGGTCGCCTGGGTCTCCGCACGGCACCACTCACAATCTAAACTTTCATGTGATGTTGATCCATGACGTATGCGGGCCGGGTGACGACGATCTTCTGCCTGGCCGGGTCTGCTGAGCACAATGAGGTCTCCCAGTCCTCCCAGGTTCGGAGAGGCACCGGCCCGGCAGGGGGAGGAGACGCAAGGCAGGATAAAAAAATGTGGGTAAGGCAAGGACAAAAAAAAGAAGGAAACACACACGAGCGCTCGTGTGTGTTTCCTTTTTTTTTTGTCCTTCTCTTCTTTGCGCTACGTTTCCTAAAATGCTGTGCTGCCTTTTTGTTCTGTGGTTCTTGGAATGGGCTGCCGAATTGATATTCGACATGTGCACTTTGATAGAGGTTCTGAAGTACGTGATGCAGTGGTAAATAGGCAACGCCGGCATCAACACGGAAGAAGGAAATGGACTGGCGTGATTGTTTGCAAATGTGCGTACGCTGCTTGAAAATATTTTTATTTAATATTGCTATTGAATGAAGTACGCGTTGTTAATACTGTTGCGTGTGGTCTCAAAATTTCTTCGTAATACAAGCTATGAACTCGACCCAGCCTGCTTTATTATGAGGGCGAGCCAGTCACTCTTCGGAACAAGAAGCGTGAACGTTTGGGCGAGTTGGTCAGACATACTTGACATGAACGGCGCGGCAGAAAGATTTGGCGCTTTTCCGTGTGTGTTCTCTGTCTTCGTCTCTTCCTGCCGCGCCCTTAAGTCAACTCTTCAAAAGCCGTCGCTTTCATATGTTCGTCCCTAACGCGAAGCCGTTGTACGATATAAGTACAGTGTTCTGCAACTATATCGGAACCGTCATGAAAAATTTGGCCGCCTCGACCGGTTCCGATAAAGTTGCAGAATACTCTATAATGTTACAGTGTATATTTGTAGATATAGTTTTAGCTGGTGGGTATTAGATGTACGACCGGCTTCGTGATCGTGATCAGCACCCCGAACGAGTTTTCAATCTTTTATGTTAAAAGCGCCTATTTTTCTAACTGTGGGTGCATTGATACGATGAGTACAACCAGCGCGAGAAACAGGTTGTTGCTGCGGCGCATATTTCACAGTGGTCGCTGCATTTAGTTTTGGTGCTTGTATGCTTGAACAAAAATATTCTAAATCATGGCTGACGCCAAGGTACAAACTCATGTACTACTGTGGTAGAGTGACGATTAAAAAGAACTATGTCAGTGACCACACGCAGTAAAATTTGCATTTCAAGAGTAATTGATTTCATTACTACATGGTCTTGTATTTTTGACGAATTATACGTATATTGGTGTTCACAACACAGGCAGATATGAGCTTTCAGTGGGCAGTTGCATTCTTTGGTACTTTTTGTCGTGACTGTTCATTGAAGCGTTGAAATGATGCAGTAGTAAACAGTTTTAAACGAGAAATGAAAAAGTCATTTTACCTTCCTTAATGTCATGTCCGCTATGGTTCCAGATAATTTGAATTTAAAGGCCTTTATTTGTGCAGAGCTCTTTAGTTGCCTTACACATTGTACACACATTTCTCAAATACCAGCAGTGAAATTTAATTTTGTGCTATTGCTAGTATTTCGGAAGAAAAAAGTTTGAGGGCATGCAGAGAAAGCAGCTCTTCTCTGCATGCACTTTTTTTTGCAACTTTGATATCACCTAGAATTTATATATGCAGGCCCCGATAAACATATATTATGTGCCCAGAGCAAAAAGAAGAGAAAGTGCAGGATACCAAGCATATTTCTGATTGTGTGAGAAAGTCACAAGTCAGAAAAAACAAATTCAGAGGTGCCACAAATCTGCAGCTGTAAGGCAAACCTACATAAGAATTTCAGAATAGACAACTACTTAGATGGTAAAATGTTTACAATTATTTTTTTTTCATATATGGAATGCACCACATTAAACACAGTCCCAAATTTGGCGCATTCAAGCATGGTAGTCTTATTCAGTAATTAAAGGAAGAAACACCGTTTCTAATTTTTCTTACAATTTAAGGATCAAGTTTCTAGGAGGAGATGAAAATGAATATGAGACAATATGTTGCATTGTATTGTTTCCAGCAATGTTATCAAAGCTGAAACTTCTTGTTTTTTCTCTCATTGGGAGAACTGCCTAAACTGACGGCACAAAAGCAGCAAATAGGCTCCCCGCTCCTTAAAGCATTGCCCATAAGCCAACCCTGTGATCTTGGCCATAAAGGAAAACCATGCCTGATCACGTTATTGTGAGCCTATGCTGATCTGTGACGTACGCAGGGTGTGGCGGCATCACTATCCGTGAGTGTGCATAAACGTTCGTAGCACCGCCCTAGGAAATTCAGTTGGGAATGAGTTTTCAGTATTTTTTTTGCAGTGCATCTGCGATGGCATTCGCATCCCCAGTTCCTTGCTTTGTCTTTTTGCTGTTGATATACTTGCTTTATTTTCTTTTGTAATCGGCGTTTATTCATAAAATACATGTTGGGATCTTTTTGCCCCTACTAGGTAAATTTATTTGTTTCTTCGTAGCTTTGCTAGAGCAGTCATTTCCACATTATTTATTAGTTTACTGTTCAGTTTTGCCAGTCAGAAGTAATACTAGATAAATAAATCAGGTTCTGTTGCTTGAGAAATTTGAACAGAGCTTAAACAGAATGGGGATGTGTGAAACAACTAACAAGGTCATGTTGGAGTGATTTAAAAATATTCGCTTTGAAATGAAATCGTACACACCTTTTTTTTTTTTGCTCTAGAATGCACTTAGCTATGCTAAATGAAGAAACTTGCCATAGTTGCAGTCTGAAGGTTCGAAATTTCAAAACAGTTGTGCTTATGCATTCCTATGGGTGTCACTTTAAGCTGCTGCTTGCTCCCACAAATGGCTTGCACCGCTGCATACTGCTTATGTAACAATCCGACTATTGCTCATAATTGTAATTACATATGCTATCTCCTTACAGTACAGATCTCTGTCTTGACATAAGGGTAAAATTTTAGCAAAACACATTGTGTTCGCTACTTATGCACCTCCATTCACTTTGCAATGATGCTTGAGAAGCAGCATGTTTCACCTTTGATAACATTGTTGAAAATAGAATAATGCAATGTGTTCTCTTGAACTCTTTTTTTCCATCTCCTCTAAGAGTAATTTATGGGTTGATGTTGTGGTTTTATTTGAGTTTTGAAGGAATATACTCTGTTCAAATATGTCATAATTCGGAAAATGTCTCATGTGTTTTCATTTTCTGCATAAAAGAAACATTCATACTTCTTTTAAACACCAATTTTCTTATCTATTCTGTACCTTTAAAGTAGGTGTACCTCACACTCGTAGAGAAAATATAAGCTCTTTTGAATCATGACCCTTTTCATTTTTAGGGAAATTGGAAAGGCTCTTCTATACAAACGAGAATTACACCATGCAGGCTGGTTACTTTTGGCAAACAGTACATCGCATTGAGGATAAAGTCCAGTACTTTCTTAATTATGCTTTGAGCACTCATCTTAAAGCTGTTTGCCCGGAATCCTTATGATTGTAGGTACTGAATATATACCTGTGTCTCTTTTCATTACCAGGAAAGGAGTTGTGTGCTCGGTCTCACTTGTCGATTTTTTTCCCTCTTTATATAAGCAGTTACGTCAGCACTTCAGACTGGCCGATGCCTGGAGCCTACCTGCTGCTCACCTAAACCCCTCAGCACGAACGAGGAACACACTAAATCATCTACCAACAAGCACACTGCAGTGCCCTTCTGCAAGCCATCACCACGTTTTAGGACACGTTCAGGGATGCATGATTAAGTACACACCCTAAGCATAGCTAAAAATGGTGGTATGAATGAATAGCTGCCTTGGTTTGGTTGTTTTATCTCTTTCTTAAAAATCTTTGTTTTACTAATGGTGTAGTCAGTAAAAAAAAAAAATAATTCTGAAGAAAACTTGTTTGCATTGTTGTGACTACCAAAACCAAACCTCGTGCCATGTATGATGTATCTGAAAGTTACGGTTTTGTGTTTTCTCTGTGAACGGTGCAGCATGTTTCTCCCACCAACTGCTATGAGGGTTTGAAATGTGCAGGTCACCATAGGGGCATGACATTTGTAGCCTCATCCACGCCTTCGTCCTAGTCGTGTGCTTTACACTACTCCTTGCCTAAAACTGTCCAAACATGGCATAAACGGTTTGGATGCCTTGATCCGCAAGGCATACAAGGTCGCACATCACCTTCCCCTCAACACACGCACAGACAGATTGTTGGGCCTGGGTCTGCACAACACAATTGGGGAGCTCGTGGAGGCCCACCGACAATCTCAATACATCGACTCACGCCATCCACTGGAAGGTGTATCTTAGACTCCCTTAGAATCAGGATACTCGCTAACGACCCAACCCTTCTCTTCATCCCTCGACATATCCACCAAGGACTAGTTATCAAGCCACTCCCGAAAAATATGCAACCATCATATCATGATCAACGCCGCAGAGTCCGTGCAAAGGCGCTCCACCGATATTATGGCGGTGAATCGGACGCCGTATGGGTGGACGCTGCATGCATGGGTGATGAAGCGATCGCAGCCGTGGTGGATTACTCCTCATCTCCTCTCATCACATTAGCTCTCCCCCCAGACACCACCCTAGAAGCTGCTGAGAGAACTACCATTGCATTAGCCATAAACCCGCCCGGAAGCCCAGTAAATTTTAACTGATTCAAAAACAGCAATTCCTATTTCTGCACGTGAATTAGTCCATGTACCTGCTTTCAGCGCACTGAACTCGCCCGATGCACCCCCGCCCCGCCATGTGGAGCTGATATGGGTGCCTGCCCTCTCCGGGAATCCCGGAAACGAGGTTCTTTAAACCGAGCTCAGGTGGCCTCTAATCCGGGATTTACGAAGAAGCGCATGCACTCGTTCAGCGAGCTGACGCAGGCCTACAGAGCCTCGCGCGAGATCTACCCCCCACTCCACCCCTTCCTAAGCAAAATACACGCAACACTATGGCGCAGACTGGAAACACACACTCCTGCTTCACCCCTTACCCTTTCCCACTACTATCCTTCCTTCCACACTCCTGCTTCTATTCTTTGCGCAGAACACTTTTCCTCTTCTATCCACATCATCTCCATCTGCCGGGCCGACCCTCCCCCACGGGGCCTAGAGCTACTGAAGACCTGGGAGGACTGGGAGACCCTGCTGCGTTCGGAGGACCGGCCGTGCAGACATCGCCACTGGCCGGGCGGCTGCCAGTGTTATGATCCTCCGGGACATAAACACTTGAATTTCAGTGGGGATCGAGCGGGGACCCAGGGGTCTGCGCTCCGCCGAATTCCACGTCTTAAGAAAAGGTTTCTTCTGTCTCCATACAAGCGGTGGGCTTTATGTCATGTATTCGAACGCACTCAAATGACAAAAGTATACATGATATCATCTAAGATAGTTTCAAATGCCTCTTCTAAAATGGAATTAGCACTACATTCACAAAGTTTTGTTTCTCATTGCGCATATTGCTGTTAATCTGGATAGTTTTCATCTGTTACCATAGCCTTGAGGGATGCCTTCATATAAATCACCCCACTAGCAGGAATATACGCTATTCCATGGGTGATGCTGCTAAGGATCGCCCACTATCGAAACGAATCCCCATCTTCTTTTGGGGTGTTAAAGGTCTTGGAGAACTTAGTCATATTCTCCGGTATTGTGTCTAAAGGTCCCGCCTTGCACATGCATCCTTCCATTTGGCCAGACAGGACGCAGAGAAACGCCGCCGAAAATCACCGGCTGCGCTAGTAATCCTTCATATAGGAGCGAAGTCTCCTTGGGAACGGTGAGCCATGAATCTACAGCATTCGTTAATTGTTGTTAGTGCTTGCCACAATTCTCCTAATGTTGCTGTTATCGCTGTATAGTACAGCTGTCCTCTCTCACCATATTGGGTTCTAATGCCATGCTTCAAAACATTGAAATGTGTTGGGTAACCCAAAGACGGACTCTGTGTCTGACTGCCAATACGACTGCAAGCCTTAAAGGACTACTAACATCTAATTTTTGGGCTCGAGTTTTATTCTTCGTACTCATGACTAAGATAGTGTTGTACGCGTATCACCACGTCGTATTCAATTAGGACTCCTGAATTATTCTTAATCGAATTTCTTTTCACACCTCATTCGCTATCGATTCAACAACCGGTCGATGCGGAAGTGGAAGTCGTGGAAGTCGAGTCTTGCTCACGTGAAAGATGAAAAGAGCGATATAATCATTCTTGCGTCGTTTGATTTCGCAAGAGTGATAAAGCCACCCTGCCTAAAGACTCATTGCACTGCAGCCGCCCCAGATGTTGTGGTTTTCAAAACTGCTTTTTGTTCCCCCGGGATAAACCGGTGGTTTTAAGGCAGACCAGTTTTCACTGTTCAGTTTTCACCAAAACTTTGGGACCCGTCCTCTAGAAGGCAGCGCCTACAGTTTCAAAGCTCCATCTGTCTTCGTGCTACTACAAAGCCGCCGAAGCCATTCAAAATATTTAAGCTGACTGTATTCGCGACGCTGCACTTATCAAGAATGACTTAAGTAGGAAAATTCACAGACACATTGTCAAGATGTGTTATAAATCCTGTGCATGCCAGCACATAAAGGCGCACTTTTGGAATCCATTTATTTTTAAACTGAAGGCGAGAGACAAGTTCAACTTCACCTTGCAAAATCAATTTTCACTCACTTCTTCATGATCCGTAGTGAAAGTACTCCACCGTGAAATATTTGTTTCTATCTTTACGGACGGTAGGAATGTATTCACACGCAGCATCACTGCGAAAGAACTACATCGGGGTAACCTATGGTTTGCAGCACCTGCTATCAGTCGCCGTCGGGGAGGTGCGATAACGGAGTTCGCACACAGTATCAAACAGATAGATAATGCGACCGGTAGTCAAAACTAAACCGTAATATTTTGTGCTTTGTCTCAACAATGTTGACAGGTGCTAACCAGGGGCTCTGAGATAGTTGAGTAAGGTTGTGAGAAAGAGTTTTCTTACCTTGGGGCGGTAATTGCGACGCGCTCTTTAGATAAAACACGATAGGGTGTCTGCCGGAGTGGTTGGACTATATGTCGGTTGAAATAAGGCAATACTTTAAAAGTGGTGTTTGGCCTACGCGCGGCGGCGACGCGAATGCAGTTCCGTAGGAATTAAAAGGTTCCTCAGGATGTCTCGCTCTTTCTGCAGCAGTGCCGCGTTGATATCGTATTTGATTTTGGAGAGTTCCTCTGTTAAAGTCAAGAATCAGAAGTCATACTTTCCGCTCACCTTGTTTCAGCGATGGCGTCAAAATAAGAGGCAGTTCGCTTATTTAGACACGTTGCTCATTGCTTAATTTTGTGATAAGTAAATCGACATTGCTATTTTCGAGAGAGACAATAACCAGTGCAACAGCAATGTCGTGGTCTTGAAGGAAAAGCGGCTTAGTCTCGACGACACATTCGGCTTCCCGGAGGGTGTGCGCACTGACGGTCACCATTACAATGTAGCGGGGACGAACAGCCCCTTGCTAGTCGAGAATGGGGAGCGGCGCCGGTAGAACGTAGTCAGCTTCGAGCGAATTCTCGAAAACTGGAGGAACTGGGATTGCAGATTGATGATGGCGCCCATTTGCTTCAGGAAGTCAATACCCATTATGACATCACGAGCAATAAGCTAGCACGACACGACAAACGTTGCCAGGAAGGTTCTCCCTTTCACCGTGAGTGGCGCCGTGAGCTTACCTGTAGGTGTTATCAAACGTCCTCCAGATCATATTACCGAAAGTAAACCGGAGAGGATAGATGGATAGATGGACTAAACTTTCATCATCATCATCAGCCTGATTATACCCACTGCAGGGCGAAGGCCTCTCCCATATCTCTCCACTTAACCCGGTTCTGTGCTAGCTGCATCCACTTGACCCCTGCGAACTTCTTAATCTCATCCGCCCACCTAACTTTCTGCCGCCCCCTGCTACGCTTTCCTTCCCTTGGAATCCAGTTTGTTACCCTCAGCCACCATCGGTTATCCTCTCTTCGCACTACATGTCCTGCCCATGTCCAATTCTTCTTCTTAATTTCCACTAGAATGTCGTTAACTTGAGTTATTTCTCTGACCCACTCTGCACGCTTTCTATCTCTTAATGTTACCCCTACCATTTTTCGTTCCATAGCCCTCTGGGTTGTCCTCAACTTAAGTAGAACTCTCTTGGTGAGCCTCCACGTTTCAGCCCCATAGGTGAGTACAGGCAAGATGCAACTGTTGTATACTTTCCTCTTGAGCGATACCGGTAAGCTGCTAGTCATAATCTGCGAGTGCTTGCCAAATGCGCTCCATCCCAATCTTATTCTTCTTGTTATTTCCTTTTCATGATCCGGATCTGCGGTTACTACCTGTCCTAAGTAGATATATTCGCCTACTACTTCCAGTATTTCGCTACCTAATGTAAACTCCTGTTCCTTCCCGAGGCTGTTGAACATTACCTTAGTCTTCTGCATATTGATTTTCAAGCCTACCTTTCTACTTTTCCTGTCTAGGTCATCAATCATTATTTGCAGTTCATCTCCCGAGTTGCTTAGCAAGGCAATGTCATCAGCAAATCGCAGATTACTGAGGTATTCTCCATCTAGCCTTATCCCTAACTGCCCCCATTCCAAGTCTCTGAATACTTCCTCTAAACAAGCTGTGAATAGTACTGGGGAGATTGTGTCTCCTTGCCTAACACCTCTCTTTATGGGAATTTTGTTACTTTCTTTATGCAGAACTATGGTTGCTGTGCAGCCCCTACATATATCTTCCAGCACTTTCACGTACGGCTCGTCTACCCCCTGATTTCGCAAAGCCTGCATCACCGCCGAGGTTTCAACTGAGTCAAATGCTCTTTCGTAATCAATGAATGCTATGTATAAGGGCTGGTTATATTCCGCACATTTTTCTATCACCTGATTGATGGTATGGATATGATCGATAGTAGAGTACCGTTTCCGAAACCCTGCTTGATCATTTGCTTGATTGCAGTCTAAGGTTGTCCTGATTCTATTAGCGATTACCTTAGTAAATACCTTATACGTAACAGACAGTAAGCTGATTGGTCTGTAATTTTTAAGGTCCTTAGAGTCCCCTTTCTTGTGAATGAGGATAATGTTTGCATTCTTCCATGCTTCCGGTACCCTCGATGACACCAGGCACTGCGTATACAGGGTGGCCAGTTTTTCTAGCACGATATCTCCCCCGTCCTTCAGCAAATCTGTAGTTATCTGATCCTCTCCAGCTGATTTCCCCCTTTTCATAGTTTCTAGTGCTTTCTTGACCTCGTCCTTCGTCACTGGTGGAACGTCTGACTGTTTTTCCCTGACGCCAATCTCATTACGGTCCTGACTACTTTGGACGGACTAAACTTTAATGCCCAACAGATAAAGTGATCCACCCACACTCAGATGCAGGCTTGGAGGTCTTTGATCCCAGCAGCCTCTTCAGCCAGTTGGACGAGTAGGAGCTGGAGCTGAGGGTCCGAGCTGCGCAGCAGGGTCTCCCAGGTTTCTCTACTGCTATATTGTGCGTCCCCGTGGGAGAGTACGGGCATTCCCATCTTATGTGGTCGGGGGTACCTCTCACCCCACAAAGATTACATTTATCACTCCTGGCCTCAGCTGACATGTGGTTCGCCATAACCGGGTGCGGATATGTGTAAGTTTGCAGTCGCCTCCAGGCGACTGTTTGTCTGCTGCTTAATTTCGGGTCTGGCGGGGGTACCAGTACGATCCAATCTATAATGCTGCGTGATCTTCCCATATTTTACCCAGCGCTATCAGCACCCTCAATCATCAAGTGGCCCTTTAGCGGCTTGGTGTGTAGAGATCTCGATCCAGCTCGTGGGCTGCCTCATTGCCGGGGACGGCTTCGCACGCAGGAGTTCAAATTATTTGAATTTTTCTATCCAACATTTTTTGTAGGAGTCTGGCTCCTAAGGGCTAGATCATCCCCTTTGCTAAAATTTTCTATGACAGTTTTGCTGTCACTGATGACAAACCTCGTTTCCGTTCCTACGCAGTCTAACGCGATCGCAGTTTCCTGTTACTATGCTTCGCCCACGCAAAGTGGCAGCTGTCACGGGACCGCCCCGGGCGCTGTCGACCGAATTACCACCGTGAAACTGCCACCACCTAACGCCAACTCTACATAGGTCACCTCATGTTCGGAAATTTCGCCGAATCTAATTTTTATTCCTTCAGCTCGTTTTTTCCTCCTGTCTTTGTTATATTCCGAGTGCATGTTTTTTGGCAGGTGGCAGGGGGAAAACTGTGAGATTTTGTCTGTATTCCTTATCTACCTCTGCCTTGACCATGGGACCCCTAACCGGATTTATTTCAACTTTCGTCAAAATGACTCTTCCTGTCTTCGGGGTACTAAGTCTGTCAATTTGAGAGGTTCGCACCGCTTACGCCAATTCTGCCCATGTGTTGTGTACTCCTAGTGGCATCCGTCACTTTGTGAATGAGCACATAGGCAGTCCCAGCGCTCTTTTTACACATTTTCTCATTAGAGACTCAATCTTTTCTTTTTCCATCGCTTTCAAATCTAGATACAGCGTTGCGTAACAGTTCGACTGCTACTTGAAGCTTCCACAGCAGCGACTTCCATCGCCTTTGCGCACGCTCGATGAGGTCTGTGTGATTGCAACACGAGGATTTTTAAGCACATTTCACTTATGCAATGCTGCCATAAACAATGCACTTTCGTAATGCGCGGTGTTCCCAGCAGCGTCGCAGATGCCACCTGTCTCCACATAGCTTCTTTAAAATATTTCTTTTTGTGGTTTTCGTGGCTGGCTAGCCACAGCCAGTGCCGTCACTACACTGCGGCGATGAGCCTGTCGTTGTCGGTAGACTGCACGCACATCTGTATGTACCCCAAAACTAATGTTAAATAAATGCAAACATAGAGATCGCAGAGATTTTAGGTTCTTGTCAGGGGGGGGGGGGGGGGCGGTTCCAGAAGTCGCGAGAGCTGCATCCTCTTATTGGTGCACGATAGCCAGTCACCGGCGACTCTCCTCCGGCGCCAGGGCGTCAGCGCGAGCGCGCATCGAGCGTCGCAGAAATATCTGTCATGGCCTGATACCTGCTCGCGTCTGGCGCGTCACGCATGCGCATACAGACTCCAGCGTACGTTCGTGCGCGTGGGCGCGCTCTCCGACACCCCATGCCCTAAACTCTTAATTTCAGTCAATGCGCGTCCATCTAGATGCTTCAGCGCACAGCATAGACTCTGTCTTTCCTCTCTGCATATGGGGTACTCACAAAAAATGTGGCCTATTGACTAGTCACACCCACAGTTTGTACATGTAGGGCTGTTTGCCATGCCTGTCATAAAGGAATACGAGTTTTTGAATGCTTCGCCAACCCACAGGCGACACAGCAAAGCTTCTTCGCGTCGGGGTAGGCCAGGTGGAAGCCAAAGCTTCAAGTCAGTGTCCAGGGATTTTAAGCAGCTGTTCGCAAACTGGCCAAAATTCCACAAGGAGAGCGTGTGTTCCCGCGCAGTTGCGCGAAGCCTGCCCGCCGCGTCTGCGAAAAGAGAATCAGCACACAATCGCCGGCTCGGTGGGCTGTTCGTGCGACCTCGTCAGCCCAGAGATTGCCCGCTATGCCGCTGTATCCTGGAAGCCATTGGAAGATAATGTCATGTCTTCCATTAATTGCATAGTGATGAATTTCTCGTATTTCCGAACGAGTTGTTTATGGGATCAATGGCGAAGAGCCGCTTTAAGGCTTTCTGACTGCCTTTAAATCTGTGAAAATAGACTACCGCTGAGGGCTCTTCTGAGTGATATGCCTAATTGCGACATAAAGAGCGGTAAGCTCTGCAGCTGTTGAAGACGTCTGGTGAATTGCCCTAACTTTTATTTCTGTGTTAATTGAGGGTATGAACATGGAGCCTGAAGAGCTCACGGAATTCACTGAACCATCCGTGTAGAAGTGCAAACAATTTGCATGGAGGGGCTCATGAAGGTATTCAAGAGTGATTTGTTTTAGTTCTGTCGGCGATAGCTCGACCTTCTTCCTGAGGCCGGGTATTCAAAGAAGCACGTGTGGTTTAGGAAGGCTCCATAGTGGAGATGACGGTCTAGATGCGGGTGTAAACTGGGACGGCAAAATAGCGCGATGCGCATCAACGGTCTCTGTAAACGATGTACGCGGCCTGGTAATAGGAAGACAGGCCAAACGAGGAAATTGAACCCGAGAAATGTGTTGGAATTGTGCCCTCAGGGCTTCAACTGTTAGGTCGGTAGATATGGGGTGCTCCTGTGCAATTAAAATGATAGCAGCCGTAGAGGCACATTTCCGCAATCCCAGGCAGGTTCGCAGAGCTTGAGCTTGAGCGCTCCATAGAATTCCTAAGTTGGTTTTCCTAATATTTCCAAGTGCAGGTAAGCTGTACCGGAGAAATCCCATATATAATCTACGGTATAGTTGGAGCATCGACCGCACGGACGCTCCCCATGACTTTCACTCAATAAAGGCAAGTACTTGAGCAATTGCTGTCAGCCTCGTTTTCATGAATGAAATATGGGGAGTCCACGAAAGATTTCGGTCGGTTATCACTCCCAGAAAGCGATGGCTGCTTTCGTAGGGTATTGCTTTACCATCAATGCGTACGGTGTAAGGTGACACATTCTTGTGTGTAAATGCAACTAGCAAATATTTTTCAGTTTTTATCTGTAGACCTTGCAGGCCGAGGTAGGCAGCAACTAGACTTGCCGCCTTTTGAAGCCTCGCTCTAACCGGTGGGCGAGTAACTGCCGATGCCTAGACACAGATGTCGTCTGCATATATTGAAAGTTGCGCCTACTATGGTATTAAGTAGATATGCTCGACAAGAGTAAGATTGAATAGCGTTGGGATTAGCACTCCACCCTGTGGGATTCCACGGGAAGTGAAATGAGATGTTGCGCCATCCTCAGTCTGCATAAAGTGAGGTGAGTTGGATAAATTACCTCGTATCCATCAAGAACCACGACCGCCAAGCTCGACAATTTCCAGAGCGTCCAAATTGGCCATGTGAGTGACGTCATATGCGCTCTTTATATCAAGGAACAACGCCGTGGGTACGCGTTTCAAAATTTTTGGCTGTTGTACAGGGGATACCAGGTCCACCACGTCCAACTCAAAACCCTGACATTGTATCCGGATATATGCGGTAGCGCTCCAGGTACCACTCAATACGTGTAAGCAGCATTCTCTTCAGTACTTTACCAACGCAACTAGCCTGTGCAATTGGACGGTATAATGTCAAGTCCAGAGGGATTTGCCAGGTTTCAGGAGCGGAACTAAGCGACTGCACTTCCACTCGTCTGTAACTGTACCCTCACTCCATGATTTGTTGTAATAATCCAAAAGAGCGTGCCTAGCTTCTTGTCTAAGATTACCAAGCGCAGTGTACGTTATACCGTCGGGACTTGGCGATGATGACCGTCTGCAAGAAGCCAGCGCAGCGTCAAGTTCTTCCACGGAGAAGGGAAAGTCCATTCGTAAATCTCGTGCACCTGGAACATCGTTAAAATGTAGCTTTGCCGTTGGAGTCGATTGGCCTGCAACCCTAGCGCAGAAATCTTCTGCTACCTCGACCTCACCACTTCTTTAATAGACAGCGAGAGATTTGAATAGGAGAGCTGTTTATGTTCGTAGACCACAAACGACATTCCAGATGCGTGATGAAGGCTTGCGGGAATCAAGCGTTTCACAGACTGACCGCCAACGTTTTGCTGGAGGGCTTCAATTCTGCGCTGAAATTTATTTTCCACTCGCCTCGCATCACTCAGGTTGAGGCGCGAATTCTTGCGTCGGTATCTGCGCTCTGTCCTCCGTCGCAGTGATCGCAGGCACTGTAATTCTCTATCAAACTCTGTATAGTAGGACATTTAGATGAAGAAAGACGTCGCGTTTACATGGCCTTCTTAGTTTTCTCTTCAATATCTGCAGTGGCCTGCTGTGCAACCATCTTCCATAAGTGCTTGAAATGCCGACCAATCTTTGTAACGCTTTCGTAGACAGACGTGGATATGGAAAGGCCATTAATGATCACATATGTAGGAATGTGGTCACTTCCTTCTGTTTCTATATCTGCAAACTATTGGACGCTGCAGGTAAGGCATCGAGACACGAAAGCTAAATCAATACAGCTGCTGTAAGTTGCCTCAAGAATAATGGTCGGTTTACCGTCATTAAGACACTGCAGGTCATGATCAGAGGCGAAGGACCCAAGTTTTATTCCCTTGAGGTTCATTCGTAGACTTCCCCGCACGAAGTGGTGAGCGGTAAAGTCTCCTATGATGATCTAAGGGACAGGGGTAATCGCCATCAAGTCGCTCAATCGGGTGGTGTAAAAATGACTTGATGGCGGAATATATGCACTCACAAGTGTAACCGTACCTGAAGTCAACCCCAAAAAGGGCATATAAGAAGGAATTAGCGCGCAATTGGAAGGTGGTGACATCAAGGATGTGTCGTCAAGCAGCTAGAAGTAGAGCCATAAAAGGCATACGAAGTGATTACGACCCAACACCAGAATGGGTAAACAAGAAGCGAATTAATGTGACGTCACGCAACCGGAGGTAGAGCCGAAAAAGGGCATATGGATGGATCGGCGCGCAATTTGAATGTACCAAAGAAAAGAATGGGTAAACAAGAAGTGAATTAAGCAACCAGAAGCAACCAGCAGCAGCATCCGTTCTTTCGCATTACTCCAATGCCGATCCTGCAGGAGCTTTTTTACACAGGCCCTTGCGACCCCAGGTGTCAATGCCGATACCTGGTCACCCGGTTCGTAGTGCACGTGCCTGTGGCGAAGGGATGATGCATACAGTCACGAGTCTGATGGGAAGCAGAGGAGAGCGCCCCACTCAACTCTGAGCTATGAATGTTAGTTCTTCGCGCAAATCGAAGCACCTCGGAATGGGCAGAAGGCGCCTCCCGCGCCAGGCAGCCGCCGAAAAGGACGATGCTCCAATAAGGCACTGATTCCGGCTATGCAACTCGTCACACCAGGCACGCATCAGAGGGGAATGCCAACCCGCCATGTATGCAGTGCGAAGTTTCGCAGCAGCACTTGCCAGGTCCTTAGACATGCGACACCTCAGTGCGCTGCCCTCTTCCGAAATGTGCATGCGACAAATCAATTTCAGCGTATACCCGATTCATTTTGGGTATTGAGTTCAGGAAGCCAATAAGGCAGATGCGTGACCTGAGGTGGAACCATCAAGGTGCATTGCACTTACATTAGGCTGGGCTTCCCAGTCCTGCAGAAGAAGGACTGGAATTTTTGGACAGATATTCCTCCAGGCGACCTTCTCGTGTCATGTCCGAGCATGTGGACGATGAAATACACCGCTTATGTCCGTCTCGCTGGAGTTCCATGTTCTTGTCACATTCACTGAGTGCAGAAAGCCTCGGGGAGTACCCGACACCAAGACTGAAAGAGCCACTGGAATTGTTCATATCACGTTCCTCGTTCACAACCACGGATGCCTTTTTAAGTCCTTTCACAAGGCAAGTAGCTTGTTTACGCGTACCATTCGCTTCTCCCAGGCTTCACGAGTGTTTGAGACGCCAGCCGTAACAAGGGGTCACCGTAAGCTTCATGATACGACTAGCCGTTGTTCGGAGGGCACCGGAGTTTTTTGGTGGTGCCAAAGCGTTAGACGCCGACTGCAGCTTCTTTCCCCGAACTACATACTTGGTCTGGACGCCGCGAACTTTAAGTGTGCACAGCGATTCTAGCGACGCTATGGAAGGAGCTACTTCGATAGCAGACGGCTTATCCGAGGATCCGAGGTCCACGCTGCGTCAGCCATGGTCGCGCATGCAACCACAACCTCAGTTCGACCAGTCGTATGTTTCTCAAATGCCACGTCACCACTGTTGGCCGTTTCTTCCACCTGTGTGCAAGGCGTAGAACTCGGCAATGTTTCTAATGTGGCATCCTCAACATAGGCTACTTGTACCTCTCTCTGACCTTTAGCCAATTACGCTGGCTTGACAGAGGGCACCGCCACTGTAGGCTTCACTGGTGTAAGCGGGGGACGCGCACTTGTCGCCGCGTCCGAATAGGAACGACGCACAGGGTGTGTGACAGTCGGGTGGTCATCACCGCAGCGTCGGCAGGGCAGAGCAAAACCTTCGCTTTGGTGACCATGGACACAATAGCGACCCCGAAAAGCCGCTGGGAACTGCGCCTGACAGTAGTTCGAGGAACAAAGCCTACGGCAAACATGCTCCATGCCCTGGTAGCCGACGGTAACGCAATGTCCAGCGAGGCGTAGGTAGTTTGGTACTGGTGACGTGGCAGACATCTCCAATCTCAAATAACGCAACCCAGTCAGGACACCTTTCGGGAGCCAATCTGGCCAGCAGTGACGGACAGGACTTTGCAATGCTGGGGGATGACCTGGACGAGCTTTCCGTTTGAAACGAAGGGAGGCAGGAACAGTCAGGCCACGGTGGTCAATTGTGGCCCTACTGGAACAACTGGTACACGCTCGCTACTGATGACGAGGCAGCCGGCGTCGATTATTAGAGTCATGGAAGTCATGCTCTTCACTCTCACTTGAAAGGACTGGGCGCCCATATGTTGTACACAGTATATTTCAGGTAAACCCACTATTGTGGCCGCCGCTTTAACGACGGACTCCGGATCGGTCTCCAAAGGGTCACCTATTCGAAGACCAATGTATTCGATGGACTCCATGGCGTTGTGGGTGCCATGGCGACAAAGTCGCGGGAAGCCCCTAACGTGAAATACGCAGAGACGCCCGATGAAACCAATTTTCTAGTTGCCGTTTTATTTTTGATTTCAGCGCTGCGTGTCGATTAATAATGGCACAACGAAGATTCGAAGGTAGATCAGTACATACTCGTAAAGCGGAACGGTCACTGCTGTATACGTTCTGCATATACTACATAGATAGCATAGTTTCCAGAGTAAAATATGAAGCCATTAATAACGGCAAAAATATGCTTACAACAGCTATTTAAAACCTCTATAAAAAGCAACTAATGACGCATATAGCATAAATTAAACAAATACAATGGCACCCTTAAATTAGGATGGAGACGTTTCGGAGTGGTAGGTCCGTGGACTACTGCGGTCTTCAATGCAGAGCCCCAGTTTGGCATGTTTCATTTTTACCGCGCACAATAGCAATATATGTTACATCCATCAACAAAAATTCCCATGTGGGCAGCTTCGGATCATTCCCGCTTTTCAGCCCAGGCGCGGCCCATGCGGGACCTATTCGGCTTTTTATTGGGCAGCCCAATGAGGCTAGCTAATTTTCTATTTGTTTTAGTCCCCGATTTTCATCGCATCTGGCTTAAAATGCCCAGCAAGAGACTGATGTGGGCAGAAGCAGGTATGGGCACTTTTCAGCGCCGCCATAGACTATGCGAAAACTATCGAGCTTTTTGGTAGGCAGCCCAGGACGTTTCTGCGTGAAGCCTACAGTACCGTCTGACCTACCCTCGAGTACTCCTTAAGGGTCCCACGTAAAGACATGCGGGAATGCCCATTTCTGGCGCATGGCGCCGCATGCAGGACCTATTCAGTTTCTGTGTGGGCAGCGCAGTTGTGGTTGGCCCAGGCTGTTTTACATAAAGGCCACATTTGCTTAGAATAGGCTCTAACGTTACCCAAGGGGAGTTCTTGGGGGCCAGAAGTGAGTATATGTACTCAGTTAGCTCTTGGAACTCCTATTTGATGCCCAGATCAGAAATACCCGCGAAACCAATCTTTGGCTTGCCCGCTTGGTGCTTATAGGTGTCTTTCAATGGTGTTATTGTAGTTTGACCAGCCCAACGGGCCCATATCTATCAGGAGGCCGTATCTATCAACACTGACGCGAAAACGTAGTTTTAGGGCGGTAGTTTTATGTGCTGCTTGCTCAGATTCAAGCACAGGCGGCTGCTGTCAACGCGCGATAAAATCGCGCTGTAAGCAGCCGTACGCGATTATCTTGTGACAGCAGCAAAGCCAAGAATGTTCATATCACATTACAGAGAACGATACACGCACACATAAGGAACGAAGACTTGCCTAAAGTAAAAAAAGAAACAATATTTCTGTGACATGACTTTATGCAAATAAAAGAAGAAAAATATTTCCTTGAGCATCTGCCATCCCAGAAGGGAACCATAAATGTTTTTGCAAAATTATATTCTTTGAAGGCTAAAAACGCCAAGTGCTTTGAAGGCTGCATGCGACACACTGAAAGAGGAGGCATCAGGATCAAGCTTGTAGAGGTAACATCTTTAGGGAGTAAATCACAACAATGCGTATTTACCGGAGGAAGAAATGAGACAAATATAATTATAATAATTTCGCTGCCATGTTTCAAATAAAAATATTAAAAATTAACGGCAGCAAAATTATTATAATTAC
>JAJIZL010016302.1:13268-28989 GCA_023969395.1 Amblyomma maculatum | reverse complement strand
CAGATTTCATGTTGGTAATGTTGAGCGGCGACATATCGTAGGCACAAACGAAGCCAGCCGTCGAGTCGTTAGGAAGCGGTGAACGGGAAAGGGCATCAGCGTCGGTGTGCTTGCGTCCAGATCGATAGATGACGTGGATATCGTACTCCTGTAGACGTAACGCCCAGCGGGCGAGGCGGCCGGAGGGGTCTTTGAGGGAGGATAGCCAACAGAGCGCGTGGTGGTCGGTAACAACGTAGAATGGGCGACCGTAAATATAAGGACGAAACTTGATAATGGCCCATATGATGGCCAGACACTCCTTTTCGGTCACAGAATAGTTCGATTCCGCTTTCGAGAGGGTACGACTAGCGTACGCGATGACATACTCGGAATATCCAGGTTTCCGTTGAGCAAGAACAGCGCCCAGACCTACGCCGCTTGCATCAGTGTGTATTTCGGTCGAGCAGGTAGGGTCAAAATGGCGGAGTATAGGGGGAGAGACCAGTAGACGGCGTAGTGTACTGAACGCAGCATCACAGGCTGGTGACCAAGAGGAGAGGTTCGGGCCTCCGGCGAGAAGTTGCGTTAAAGGGGCGATGATACTGGCGAAGTTTCGGATAAAACGGCGGAAATACGAACATAGACCGATAAAACTTCGAAGTTCTTTCAAGGTTGTGGGCTTGGGGAAGTCTGCGACGGCACGAAGTTTGGTAGGATCCGGTAGAACGCCATCCTTGGATATGACATGACCAAGTATTGTGAGCTTGGTAGCGGCAAAGTGACATTTCTTCAAGTTGAGCTGTAGGCCGGCTTCAGTAAGGCACGTAAGGACACGCTGAAGGCGCAGAAGGTGGGAAGGGAAATCTTTCGAGAAAACGACAATGTCATCTAGATAACAAAGACACGTTTCCCATTTGAGCCCACTGAGAATGCTATCCATCATTCACTCGAAGGTGGGGGGGCGTTGCACAGTCCGAACGGCATCACATTGAATTCATACAATCCATCGGGAGTGATGAAGGCTGTTTTCGGGCGGTCAGCGGAAGCCATCGGTACTTGCCAATAGCCAGAGCGCAAATCTAGCGACGAAAAGAACTCCGCTCCTTGCAAACAATCTAGCGCGTCGTCAATTCGTGGTAGTGGGTAAACATCTTTGCGGGTTATCTTATTCAGACGCCGGTAGTCCACACAGAAGCGGATCGTGCCATCTTTCTTCGTCACCAACACTACGGGGGAGGCCCAAGGGCTATGAGATGGTCGTATGATGCCCCGTTGAAGCATATCGGCGACATTGTCACGAATGACGCGGCGCTCAGTGGGCGACACGCGATACGGTCGCTGCCGCAGGGGAGCATGAGGACCAGTGTCGATTGCATGAGAAACGGTCAAGGCGCGGCCCAAGGAAGGCTGGGACACGTCAAAAGATGCACTGAAGCGCTGAAGGAGGGCGACTATTTGGTCCCGTTGGGCGGACGTAAGGTCGGTAGCGATAGCTCGATGAAGGGCGTCGACAGGAAGCTCATCACTCGTAGCAGCACAAGACGTCAGGGCAGCGACTTGAGGAAAAAATTTCAGGTTCGGAGAACATGTAAGTGCGATCAGGGTCCAGCTCTTCAATGTAGCCGAGGCACTCCTCGCGAAGAACAGCCGTTGGGCAGGGAAAAGGGTTGGAAGCATAGATGACACAGCTGCCATCAGAAATTGTTAGAACGGCGAAAGGAAGAAGGAGGCGGTTATAGTGGGCGGAGGCGAGTTTGGGCGTAAAGAGAACAGGACTAGGGAGGGCAGATGTCGAAATAAGGGGAACGAGAACAGAAGAAAAGGGAGGAATGTCGGTGTCTGCAGCTACAAGGAGTTTAGCAGAGCGCACAGGCGGGTCACACAGGGAAACATTACACACAGGGGAAAGCTCAACTTCAGCACGGGCACAATCAATCACAGCACCGTGAGTTGACAGAAAGTCGTAGCCGAGGATGATGTCGTGGGAGCAGTCGTAAAGCACCACCATCTCGACGAGATACGTAATGTCTTTGATGCAAACTCGTACCGTGCACGCTGCCGCAGGGGTGATGCGCTGTGAACTGCCCGTACGAAGCGAAAAGGCAGAAAGCGGCGTCGTGACCTTGCGAATTTTGTGGCGAAGGGCATCACTAATTACGGAAACGGCAGCACCTGTATCCACCAGCGCAAGAACGGGAAAACCTTCTACGAACACTTCAATGACGTTGGCGGGAGAAGGCGGAGGACTTAAAGAGTTCGTCAAACGCGCAGTTCTTGCCTCCGGAACTGCGGCATTCAGTTTTCCCCTTGCGTAGGGCCCTGTCGCCGGACCATTGGCGAAATGGAACGTCGGCGAGGCGAAGGCGATCGGCGTGTCGAGTACTGAGCCCGGGGTGGAGACGATCCAGAAGAGACGTTGCTCAAGGGCGGCTCGGGATCGTAGTGGTACTGACGGACTGTGTTCTCAGGATGAAGCGCGCGCTGACGGCAAAGGCGAGCGACGTGACCCGGGAGCCCGCAAGCATAGCAAATTGGGCGATTGTCGGCGGTTCGCCATGGGTTCGTAATGCGGCGTCGCGGTCGAGGGATCTGAGACTGAGGGGCCATGAAACGAGGTGGAGCATAAAATGTAGGGCCGTTCTGGTACGACGATGTTGGAAGCGGACCGCGCGTTCCAGCGGTTACTTGAGCGTGAGTGGTGCTTGCACAGGAGCGATGGGAACACTAGAAGGCAGCGCTTCGGCGACTTTCTCCTCGATAACTTGGCGGATAGCCGGCGAGATGGATGGCGCGTTGGTCGGCGCTAATTGCGAAGTGCAGACGGTCGGCTGAACTGGGTGGAGGAGGGACAGCTGGCGTGCAACTTCTTCGCGGATGAAGTCTTTGATATTCTGCATAAATTGAGACTGTTCCGCAGACGGTGTAGCCAGTGCCAAGCCAGCAATGCCAGCAGGTGTGGCAGCCCGCAGCGTAGAAGCGCGTTGCTTTCGTAGCTCGTCAAACCTCTGGCACAGTGTTATAATGTCGGATACGGAAGTAGGGTCTCTGGCCGACATCATATAGTACGCATCATCAGTGAGACCTTTTAGAACATGTGTGACTCTTTCGGGCTCGGGCATGGACGGATTGACCCGCTTGCAGAGGTCAACCACGTCCTCAATGTAGCTAGTAAACGTTTCTTCGGGACGTTGAAGCCGTGCATGGAGGAGTTGTTCGGCGCGGAGTTTACGTACCGCAGGACGGCCGAAGACATCCGCGAAGTTCTTCTTGAAGACAGACCACGTCGGAAGATCGGCTTCGTGGTTTCGAAACCACAGATTCGCCACGTCCGTGAGGTAGAAGAGGACGTTGCTCAGTTTGATGGAATCGTCCCAGCGGTTGTAAGTGCTGACGCGCTCGAAAGAGGCCAACCAGTCGTCAACGTCGTGGTCGTCGGTACCACTGAAGAAAGGTGGGTCACGGGGGCGTTGTGCCCCGGGACAGAAGATGGTGGTAGGAGTGGCAGAGATGGGCGTCGATGGTTGGCTGGGAGCGTCCTGTATGGTTGTGACCGAAGGCGGTAGCGTGCGGTTTCGAAGTTCCAGGGTGAAATTTGCGAGGACTGGGGCGACGACCGAACCTCCACCAAGTGTAAGGTGTTTATAGGAGCACCAAGACCACAAGCAACGTCCGCAAACCAAAGCGACGGGGGTAGCGTTCTAATCAACAGAGCAGTGCCAACAAGGCTCCGGCTCCACTTCGTCTGCCTCTTCGGGTTGGCGCGCGAGCTGATGGCGAGCGGGATTACTACAGAAAGAAGTTTGGCTGCTCTAATGAAGTCGAGGAGTGAACGATGATGCGGTACCTGCGTCCAAGCAGCATATGACGACGAATTATGGCGGGAGAGGCCAGCTGCCACCACGTGCCGGATCCGCGTCGGCTTCAGCACTGAACATTCCCAGAAAAAGTGGTAAATTTCGGCTTCTGTATCTCTGGACATGCAGACGGGGCACCCAGAGTTGGGATACAAATCTCGAAATTGAGGCCACTTTCGAGTTACTCCAGATATTAGGGCCACCCCAACCCGAATCCTCCAAAGCGCCACCTCCTCTACACGGGTAAGACCGCGGAGGACGCTTGCCGTACACAGAGGTATGAGAGCACATGCACAGCGGCGGAGGTGCTCCTTTGTGTATAAAAGTAGGGTAGCATTATCCAATTTTATCCGGTTTGGCGATGTCGAGGTTGAGATGGAAAGGCAGGTCGCAGCATCCGCATGGCTTTGAGCACTTCAACTTTCACGCGGAGTCTATTCAATAAGAATTGGCTGCGGTATGCGTGCCGCTAGACTGCGTATGCTTTGGCAAATATCTGTGCTGCTACTGACGCGTCGAAGTAGCTTTGTCACCTGGGAAGCATAGGAATGGCGGTCACGGAGCGAAGCGCCTCTTGCACAGCAAGCAGTTCCGCACAAAAAGAAGATGGAAGTTCCGATAATTGAAACGTTGATGTCTTGTTCAGTGAAGACTTGCTATGGAAGTAAACTGCAGTTGTCACTTCGCAGGCTTAGATGCTTGCGTCAACGTAATTTACGATTGCAGCGGTGCAGCGGTGGCGTAGCGGTAGAACATCCGCCTCGCATGCAAGAGGACCGGGGTTCAAATCCCGGTGCCGCGCAATTCTCCACCGGATGAAAAAAAAAAATCCGCGTGTTGATGGAATTGCATAAACAGGTTTGGGGTGCGACCTGATGCCGGTGAACACCTCCGGCAACGCACTTCCTCACCAGAACAGGAGTTGGCCACCCTGGTGCAGTAATTGGCCACAACCTCCTATGATAACCTCCATAAAACCCCGGCCCTCAGTCACAAGCGGCTGCGAAACAACTGACCACGGCGGCGGTCAGACCTGTGACGCAGCAGGGGGTGCTAAGAAAGCCTGGCTCCGCTGGACAGGCCGCCATTGGAAACTGACCCTGGCAACGTTTAATGCTAGAACCCTAGCTAGTGAAGCTAGTTTAGCAGTGCTGTTAGAGGAACTAGAGGGCATGAAATGGGATGTCATAGGGCTTAGTGAGGTTGGGAGGCCGAATGAGGCATATACTGTACTGAAGGATAGGCATGTACTGTGTTATCGAGGTTTACCAGAGAGGCGACAACTAGGAGTAGGTTTCCTTGTCAATAAGTATATAGCGGGTAATATAGATGAATTCTATAGTAATTATGAGAGGGTTGCAGGCATCGTAATTAGGCCTAATAAGCGGTATAAACTGAAGGTTGTACAGGCCTATGCACCTACAAGTAGTTATGATGACCAGGCAGTTGAAAGCTTCTATGAAGATGTAGAATCGGCAATGCGAAAAGTAAAGACGCAGTATACTGTACTAATGGGCGACTTCAATGCCAAGGTAGGGAGAAAACAGGCAGGAGACGAGGCAGTAGGTGACTATGGCATTGGTTCTAGGAATAGCAGGGGGGAGTTACTAGTTGAGTTTGCAGAGCGCAGTAACTTACGAATCATGAATACCTTCTTCAGCAAACGGAAGAACCGGAAATGGACATGGAAAAGTCCTAACGGAGAGACTAAAAATGAAATCGACTTCATAATGTGTTCAACCCCCGCCATTGTGCAGGATGTAGAGGTAATCGGGAAAGTGCGATGCAGTGACCACAGGATGGTGAGGTCCCGAATTAGCCTAAATCTGAAGAAGGAACGCAACAGATTAGTAAGAAAGAAACCCATCAACGAATTAGCGGTGAGAGGGAGGGCAGAAGAGTTCAGGATCTCGCTGCAGAATAGGTATTCAGCTCTAACTGAGGATGGCGACATTACCCTAGAGGCAAGGAACAATAATTTCAGAGACATCATTACTGAGTGCGCGGTAGAAGTAGGCGGTAGGATAGTTAGAGAGGTTACCGGTAAGCTGTCTAAGCAGACGAAAGATTTGATTAAGAAACGCCAGAGTATGAAAGCTTCCAATCCAACAGACCAGATCGAATTGGCCGAGATATCAAAGCTAATCAATAAGCGCAAGGTGGCCGATATAAGGAAGTATAACATGGACAAAATTGAGCATGCTGTAAAGAACGGGGGAAGCCTTAAAGCAGTAAAGAAGAAATTGGGCATAGGCAAAAACCAGATGTATGCGATAAGGGACAAGGCGGGCAACGTCATCACTAATATGGACAAGATAGTCAAAGTAGCCGAGGAGTTCTATACAGATCTCTACAGCAGCCAAAGCAGTCAGGACCGTAATGAGATTGGCGGTAGGGAAAAAAAGTCAGACGTTCCACCAGTGACCAAAGACGAGGTCAAGAAAGCATTAGAAACTATGAAAAGGGAGAAATCAGCTGGAGAGGATCAGATAACGACAGATTTGCTAAAGGACGGGGGGGATATCGTGCTAGAGAAACTGGCTACCCTGTATACGCAGTGCCTGATGTCATCGACGGTACCGGAACCATGGAAGAATGCAAACATTATCCTCATTCACAAGAAAGGGGACTCTAAGGACCTTAAAAATTACAGACCACTCAGCTTACTGTCTGTTACGTATAAGGTATTTACTAAGGTAATCGCTAATAGAATCAGGACAACCTTAGAGTGCAATCAATCAAAGGATCAAGCAGGGTTTCGGAAACGGTACTCTACTATCGATCATATCCATACCATCAACCAAGTGATAGAAAAATGCTCGGAATATAACCAGCCCTTATACATAGCATTCATTGATTACGAAAAAGCATTTGACTCAGTTGAAACCTCGGCGGTGATGCAGGCATTGCGAAATCAGGGGGTAGACGAGCCGTACGTTAAAGTGCTGGAATATATAGTGGCTGCACAGCAACCATAGTTCTGCATAAAGAAAGTAACAAAATCCCCATAAAGAAAGGTGTTAGGCAAGGAGACACAATCTCCCCAGTACTATTCACAGCTTGTTTAGAGGAAGTATTCAGAGACTTGGAATGGGAGCAGTTAGGGATAAGGGTAGATGGAGAATACCTCAGTAATCTGCGATTTGCTGATGACATTGCCTTGCTAAGCAACTCGGGGGATGAACTGCAAATAAAGATTGATGACCTAGACAGAAAAAGTAGACAGGTAGGCTTGAAAATCAATATGCAGAAGACTAAGGTAATGTTCAACAGCCGCGGGAAGGAACAGCAGTTTACATTAGGTAGCGAAATACTGGAAGTAGTAGGCGAATATGTCTACTTAGGACAGGTAGTAACCGCAGATCCGGACCATGAAAAGGAAATAACAAGAAGAATAAGATTGGGATGGTGCGCATTTGGCAAGCACTCGCAGATTATGACTAGCAGCTTACCGGTATCGCTCAAGAGGAAAGTATACACCAGTTGCATCTTGCCTGTACTCACCTATGGGGCTGAAACGTGGAGGCTAACCAAGAGAGTTCTACTTAAGTTGAGGACAACCCAGAGGGCTATGGAACGAAAAATGGTAGGGGTAACATTAAGAGATAGAAAGCGTGCAGAGTGGGTCAGAGAAATAACTCAAGTTACCGACATTCTAGTAGAAATTAAGAAGAAGAAATGGACATGGGCAGGACATGTAGTGCGAAGAGAGGATAACCGATGGTCGCTGAGGGTAACAAACTGGATTCCAAGGGAAGGAAAGCGTAGCAGGGGGCGGCAGAAAGTTAGGTGGGCGGATGAGATTAAGAAGTTCGCAGGGGTCAAGTGGATGCAGCTAGCACAGAACCGGGTTAAGTGGAGAAATATGGGAGAGGCCTTCGCCCTGCAGTGGGTATAATTAGGCTGATGATGATGATGATGAATTTACGATTGCACCTTGCGGCAAGCGGGTGTCTTGTTGCATAATTCGCTCGCGAAGTGACGACGCCGTTTACTGTGTTCTCAGTCAGTCGGCTTATTATCAATCAGCTGTACAGAACGCCAAGGAGAAAGATCTAACGGTGGCGGTGGTAGAATTTAATGTGACGAAGCACAAGCCCTCAGCGCGCACGTTGCGTGAAAGAGGTGGCCTTAAGTCTGCGAGCATCACGTCGTTGCTGCACCAGTTCATCTATTGTGTTCAGCTGTGCGTTTTCATTAAACGCTACGATTGATTGATGCAGGCGATGACCCTCATTGCCTCTCGATTTATAGCTTCAAGGTGATCCCTTTGTGCCCTTGTCAAATGACGAAATCGGGCTTGATAGACAAGGCGCGGTTGCACAACTTCCTGCACCAACTGTCTTGCAACATCTGAGCGAGCGCCGCCCGTTTTAGGAGCAATGCATCTGATCAGACCCGGAGTCTGCAATGCCTTTTAGGACGCTTATACGCTGTAGAACGCAACACAAAGCATGGCGCAGTTTAGTCATTCGTGTAGTATCTCATGCTTACTCTCTTATCTCAGTTCATTTTTTTATTAAACGCAGATACAGCACCCACAGGGCAGTACTGATTTATGTTTACCACCATGCTATATAACAAACAAACAACATATTGCGAATATATCAGCCTGGTGATACAACATAAAGATTAATTAGCAGCACTTCTTAGTACAAAAATAGCACACAATGCCTTGCCATAGCACTAATAATAATAATATTATTATTAATAACAAATTGAGACGTTGAAAAAGTACATCACGTTATCATTTCTACATCTGTCTGAAAATAGGAAACATGTCATTACGAAGATTATCCAATGAAGAATCGTGAAGGGGGAAAACGAGTACTTGAGCATACTTTATGTTCCCTATTCTCTCTGATATGTAGTACGCTTGCTTTAGATAGTTACCTTCATTAATAACGGTGGACTCATTATTATCACTGTATAATAATTTCAGCATGAAACTTTTCTCCTTGTAGACAGAGTCTTCCACCCTGGACTTTCCCAAATTTCTATTCCCTTTATGAAGTGTTCTATTTCCTGGTAACAATGCTTGCAGAGCGTTTCTGTACCATTTACATCGCGTCTAGAAGAGTACGTGTGAAAATGTCCGATGTAACACACCCATATTATAACACTGAAAGGTAAGTTACCTACAGCGTTTCCTTCAGTACCTAGGGATCAATTTTTTAATTCGTTTGGAAGAAAAACAATAGAAAAGAAAAGAAGCGTTGGTAGTCGTCGTGTCAAGGCGGGCTAGCCAGTCTATATGGATGCTGTATTTATGACGCCAAGATACTTTACCTTTTCGACAGTTTCGATAATGTTGCTGCTTAGCATGAATGATACAATAATTTTTCTTTGGTTGGTAAACTGGCTCAGTAACGCTTAAATATAATATATTGTGCACTTCAAACGCCGTCACCAACTTTGTCTATTTGGTCAGTAATGCATTACAATCGTCAAAGAACGGCACAGGGACATACTAAAACACTCGATCCTCCGCATATAAATTTACATTGGATGTGAGGCCAACAGGTAAATTATTTATCAATATGACATACCGTTCACAGCTGAAGAAGATGCGCCGTGTAAGATTTTACCGCTACCGGTGTGTGCTTGAATAATCTTTTAGCTAACCGCAATGTTGGTCTGGAATACCAAGGCTTGACATTTTTCACAGGACAAGTTGGTGTGGCACAAAGTCAAAGGCTTTCCTAAAATATGGAAAAACTGCGCTTGTTCGAAACCAATTGGTAATATCGGAGTCTATATGATGAATAAACTTATCTGCGTTGCAAAAGGTAGCCGATTTTTTTTTTTATTTTGTTTTAAAATATATAGCTTATCATTAGAAAATAACGATTTTTTACGCAATAGGTGTGCATAGTAAAACGCGAACTAACAAGCTATTCCTTTCCCGAATTTTTATACTAAACAAACTGTAACTTGGCGACAATTCCTACTTCGCGTTTCAAAACGAGTGAGCCAAATACTTCTTGAAACCTCGCTTCGAATTTGATTCGATATACTTTACGCGGCGCACCTCATGTTGCCTTTCTCTCGCGTGTCGAATCACTGAAATAGAAAATACTTTAGTGTTATGTATTTCACATATCCACAGGTGTACCGCTTTACACTACACACTGGGTAATTTCCGCACTCTGGTGCAGTTTTGCACATGGTTTGAACATTGTTACCTGTTCAGACGTACCTTTAATATACCAGCCAAGCTATGCTTTTCCTGCACCTCTCGATGTGCTGTCTACAGACGACGCATATATAGTTTCGCCTGCAGGGCCTTATTGTCACTGTTGCACTAAATTTTCCTTCCCTTTATTTTCCTCTTCATTCCAGTACGTCGTGGACTGCGAATCCCTCCCTCAGTTGCCGAAAATTGCTTTCCGCCTGAACAAGCAAGACTTCATACTCCGACCTGATGACTACATTCTGAAAGTGAGTAGTATCTCATTTTATATTTTTTTCTATAGGCGCACCCTTCTACAGCGAACGGTTTTTGTTGAACTATGAAATCCTGCTGTCATGTTCATATTTCATACCACCTTGTGATGGCTCCTAACGACAACTATGAATATGTAACGGCCGTAGAGTAAGCTTTGCCTATAAATATTGATGTTGCCATTTTCGGCTGCCTTCGCTTTCCGTAGACATCGTTGCCCAAAAGGTCATTGACCACAAGGCAACAGTGATTGGGGAAAGGTGTGGCCATCTACAAGTGGGCCTCCTGTGGTCAATGTGGCACTTGTAACCGTGGAGAGACGGGGAGAAAATACATCTCGCAGATAATTTTTAAATTATGGCCTAGAAATTAACGGGCGTGTTTTCTCTGCTTCACACTTCTGCGAGCGAAGTACGTAGCTTCCAGTTATATGCACTTCGCTCACCCCCGCCATTCTGTTTGGTACCGTTCTTCAGGTGGAACAGCAAGGAACTACCATTTGCTTGAGTGGCTTCACCGGAATGGACATCCCGCCACCAATGGGCCCACTGTGGATTCTGGGAGACATGTTCATCGGCCGCTACTACACCATCTTCGACAGAGGAAACGACCGCGTCGGCTTTGCTGAAGCCCGCTGACCAGACAATTTACCGTGATCCCTGATCGCCTCTTTCAGCCCTGGGGCCGTGTAACGAACGACCTGAAAGCACGCGCATGTGTGTGCGTGCACAAAGCTAGAAGTTATTCCGCATGCTCATCGTACGTGCATTACCTTGTGCCGCCACGTCATCAATTCTTCCTCAGTGAGGGCGCTTCATTCCCATTGTCTACAGCACAGCGAATAAGCCGCTCTCCGTGGATGATGAAAAAAAAGTGGGATGCATTTCAGACAGTACCTCGACGGTCATATGTAAATGTTTTGGTCATGGATCATCTTAAAATTTGAAATAAATGTGTACGCTTGTACACGTTATGACCAAGCTTCGATTTTGTTTAATGGGCTGGATACATTTGCGCATTCAGAAACGATCAGGAAGGCTGTAAAACTGGACTGAAATGACACCACCAGGAAACAACGCCGCACCAAAAGGACTGAAAATTTATTCAATAGTATAGTAGGGTGGAGAACTGGGCGAGTTGAATCTAATTCATGGCGTGCTTAGCGCCATAAACAAGGACCAAGATGGGAGAAAGGCACAACACGAGCACTATTTTGCTACTACAACTTTACTGAGGAACGCATTACATATACCCATCTCGTTAACGTAAATCAAAATAAACGCACATGATACCATCAAGAAAAGCGTAGTGCACAATACATCTGGCGAGGATGCTGGGTACTATGAGATGTGGTGTAAAAGCTGGCGACTTCACAGACAAAATCAAGGAAAACAAAACCCAAAGAAACAAAAAGGTGAGAAAGCGCGGAAGAAATTAATTACACGTGTGGTCCAGGTAAGCCAGTTCTTTTTATGCTTAAGAAATCGACGGTGCGCTTATGTATGTATTTCCCTGTGTTGAAATGTGGAAAGCCTGCATGATTTTGGTCTGAAATCGTTCCTTACGAGTTCATAAAATTTCAGCTTGCTCTTAAAGAGAATTATGGTTTTTTTTTTCACATTGGCTTACATTCCGGCATAAAATCCGGCTAACAATCTTTACATCCCCGGCAATGGTCAACCAAATGCGAAGACTGCGAGTCTGGGAGCGATTTTTTACGTTCTTTTAGCCGTGCAATTACACGACGTCCTACCTGACCTATGTAGGTCTTGCCACAAGGAACTGCGCGCTCATATATCACATCCGCTTTGCAAGGTATGAACCTCGAAGTATGGCATGCCTCTCATCTTTTCTAATTTTTATTTTGTCCTCTCCGACTCCCTATTATTCTGCTTACTAGGCCGCACACTTCATTGAGCTAGCTTGTAGTCGAAAACGCTACTTGTAGGCCATAGAGCCTGGCCACATTGCTAAGATTGGGCGAAAGTCTATGCTTGTACGGTATCACCATCTTTTCCTTTTAAGAGCGTTAGCTCTTACTACTTGTATGTGCCGGTTTTTCGTCCGTTGCTCCACCACTGTCAGACTCAAGGTGGCGTTAAAGTCAGTGATGAGAAAGAAAGATAGTTTCTCTCCCCTCCCCTTCACCCTCCGTCATGATTCCTCAAAGCCACTCACTTGCTATCGTGGTGGCGCCATGCCAACGCAGTTTCCATGCCGACCACCGTCATTGGCGTCATGGCGCGTCCTATCAACAATGTGACATCATAGGAGAGAGCGGTGATGCAATGGGAAACCATTTTTGAAAGTTCGTGCGCGTCACCTTCGCTTCAGGCGCTTCCTGCGTGTGTCAAAATGTCATGCGGCTATAAGAACGCCAAGCGATAGGAGCGAAGCCGTACCGCCAATCCCACACTTGATTGTGCCCTGCATGCCATGGAATCCAACGCAACTGCATCGACGGTGCACCGTGCACATAACACTTGCCACAGAAATTGCGACAAATACTGCACCTTTCCTTTCCTGTAAACCAATTGTATATAGCCCTGCAACAAACGTACACCCAAGAAAGAAAATTTCCACTGTGTGGAACGAGACCGGGCCTTGGCAGCAAAACATCTGTAAGGGGCGCTCGATAAGCCGTGTGCAGCAGCAGAAAACTTAGGCTTTCGGATTTATAGAGTACAAATTCTGCTGTGCTATCGGAAATTTTACTAACCTTGTCGTCCATTGCTTTCTTTGGTGTCTCACCTTTTAGCCAGCGGATAAGTTTCCCCATGCAAAACTGAATGCGCTCTCTGGATAGCTTGATTCTTTTTCTTCACGAGAGCTTTTAGCCATGTTATACGTGCAGGACATATCAGGACTGAAAGTAGGCATGAACGTAAAACTATTTTTTTACAATCTATAATTATCTCAGACGCTGTTTAGCAAGGGTTGGAGTGATTGCGGATGATAGCGCCAACAAACATGGCTCTGGTCGAAAGATAGCAGCACATATAGAAACTAACTTATCTCCGGCTGGAAGTTCAAAAGCGAAAACAAGACCACACCCACATTCTCAGAAGACCATTAAAATATTCACAACGTTGTCGGTGAAGCATGCGCCGTCCACAAACACCAGGTTAACCTCCACGCTTCTAAATACACGGGAATGCATACCACTTACACTATTCTCAAGAGATATATCCATGCTACTAGACAAATTTTGACGAGAACGGGCATCACATGAACCAATACACGCAACCGGACTACTATATATGCTGTCGCGATCACAATATTAGGGCGAAAGCCTTTAATGCCTCATACTGTCGTTAGCAAATGTGTCCGCGTTTCGGGTGCATTCCTTATATGGGCATATGCCAATCACCACTAAATCGACACTTAATAGCAATCGGATGTATCGGAACATGATTTAGAGCATTTTCAAGAATTTCATGATAATTTACGACTATTAAAAAATTAGTTAAGCAGATGCCCATAGGGCCCAATACATTTGGATGTCATCGTAACTGTCACTATCACGAGTTAAGGGGTGTTTAACACTAACCAGACATTAACTAGTACTCAGAAAGTGCAAGTCATGGTTAACTATCACTAACCAATAGTAATAATTAGACGTTTCGAGACGTCCATAGCCGTGGCACGGTGAAGTCATCGGCCATGACATCATGACAGGACAATATTGACGTCATCAGCCGCCAGGCGGACGGCTATTTGCTGGTCAGCGGGGACGTCGCTTCGCAGCAGGGTAACCCAGGCTTGTCTACTTTTATTGTTGTCCCTAGGGCCCGGAGACTTGGGGCATTTCCAAAGTATATGGTAGAGGGTCCTCCTCGCTTCGCAGGCTTTACATTTATCATTTTTTCTCTCATCTATCTGGTTGTGAAACAACTAGACAGGGTTCGGGAAATTTCCGGCTTGTAATCGTCGCCGGGCTATGGCCTCTTTATTATTCAAGCTAGGATTCGGTGGCGCCATCAGACGTCTTCCTAATCTATAATTTTCGATTATTTCTTTATAGGTTTGCAACCTTACGTCCATCTCCTGGCAGTCGGGCGGTGCTGCGTTTGCCCCGAAGTGCAGATCTCGGGCTAAATCATGGGCCGCCTCTTTGCCGGGGACGGACGTGTGTGCTGGGACCCAAATTATGGTGATTTTGCGATCAATTTTAGCTGCAGCTGATAAAATCCGGGCGACTTCTTGTGAGACACTGCCTTTTCCGTTATTCCAGAGAGCAGTTTTACTGTCGCTAAAGATCAATCTAGCCTTCGTTCTGACGCAAGCGAGCGCTATTGCGACCTCTTCAGCCGTGTCTATGTTTCTGCTACGGATGGTGGCAGAAACTACTGGGGCGCCGCTACCATCGACTACCACGGCGACTGCCGCCCCCGATCGGCCGCTTGCCGCGTCTACGTAGGCAACTTCTTTTACTCTGAATTCTTTTGTTTTTTTAACCAGTGCTTCTGCTCTCTTTTCCCGTCTCTCCTTGTGGTATTATGGGTGCATGTTGCAGCCTGGGAGAGGACAGACAATGATGTTCTCGCTACATTGTGGCCTTAGGGCAACCTTGTCGGCTGTGCCCCTATCCGTTTTCCGACCCACCCCTTCTAAGGTGGTTCGACCCGTGCTTGACCTACGTAATCAATCTCTCATGCTGGGTGATCCTCACTTCTTCAGCAAGTTCTGTCCAGCTATTATGCACTATTATGGGAAGAAATGGACATGGGCAGGACATGTAGTGCGAAGAGAGGATAACCGATGGTCGCTGAGGGTAACAAACTGGATTCCAAGGGAAGGAAAGCGTAGCAGGGGGCGGCAGAAAGTTAGGTGGGCGGATGAGATTAAGAAGTTCGCAGGGATCAAGTGGATGCAGCTAGCACAAAACCGGGTTAAGTGGAGAAATATGGGAGAGGCCTTCGCCCTGCAGTTGGTATAATCAGGCTGATTATTATTATTATTATTATTATTATTATTATTATTATTATTATTATTATTATTATTATTATTATTATTATTATTATTATTATTATTATTATTATTATTATTATTATTATTATTATGCACTCCCATTTCTAGCAGGCGTTCCGTAGAGGAGGAGATGGGTAGACCCAGCGCCCTCTTGACGCAACGCCTGATGAGCGCGTCTATCTTTATCTTTTTCATTGGTCCTGATGTTGAGGAACGGTGTGGCATAGCATATTCGGCTTATTATGTACGCCTGCATCAGTCTCGACTCTCAAGAGACTTCTCTTGAGGCCTCTGCCTTGCACGCCTCCTAAATATCCCTGTTACTTGCATTGAGTACTTCAAAGTACTTCATTGAGTAACTCCACCGGGTTAAGTGGAGAAATATGGGAGAGGCCTTCGCCCTGCAGTGGGTATAATCAGGCTGATGATGATGATGATGATGATGATGATGATGATGATGATGATGATG
>JAJIZL010016302.1:2303-13258 GCA_023969395.1 Amblyomma maculatum | reverse complement strand
GATGATGATGATGATGATGATGATGATGATGATGATGATGATGATGACTTGCATTGAGTAGGTAGTGAGGTTTTTTATCGTTCCGTCGTTATACCCGTCCTCTTGAATAAAAGTCCGAGGATTCTGATTTGCTGGACGTTTGGTACGGTTTTGCCGTCGATCTTAATTTCTATGTTAAAGTCGGCCTTGCACCTCATTGATTTTGGATTATATATGAAAAGTTCAGATTTTTGCGGAGAGCACGCGAGATCCCTTTCGGCCGCGTAGAACACAATGGTGTCCGCCGCCGCCTGTAGGATTTCCTCTATGCTGCAGTCGCTGCCATTGTTCATCCAAAGATTAACGTCATTTGCGTACATGCTGAACTTTAGATCTTCTGTGACCTTAAGAACGACGGGAAGGCCGCAATGGGGTCCGCCGCCGGACACCATGTTAAAGAGGAAGGGGAAGAGCACCGAGCTTTGAGGCGTTCCTCTACTTCCCAGGTGGACAATGGGGGATTCTAGGTCCTGAAACTTTAGTTTCAACGTCCTGTTTGTCAGGAAATCTATTACGTAATTGCATGTCCTAATTCCTAGTTCCTAATTCCTCCAGTCCCGCGAGAATTGTCTTGCGTTTTGCGTTGTCTAATGCTTTTGTTAGATCAAGCGCTAGAATTACCTTCGCGTCTCTGGATTTCGAGTGAATGATGTGTTGTAAACGGAGCACCACGTTCTGCGTGCACAGGCCCGGTCGGAACCCGACCATCTCGTGCGGCGACAGGTCGTTTTTCTCCATGAAATTTGTTAGCCTTGTTTAGATTACGCGTTCCATAAGCTTTCCAATGCATGAGGTTAGATAAATAGGTCTGAGGTTTTCAAATTTCGGTGGTTTCCCAAGTATTGGAATTAGCACAACGTTCGCAGTTTCCCACTGCTGGGGAAGACGACCGCTACTCCATACTTCTTCCATGTAGTTGGTGACTGCCGTTATGGAGGCGTCGTCTAGGTTTCTTAGCATTTTGTTTGTTATTCCATCGGGGCTGAGAGCTGATCGCGTCTTTAAGCCCAGGATTTCGGCTCTAACCTCCGCTTCTGAGATGGGTGCGTCGAAGGCATCGTTCGGAGGGCCCGCATATTGCGTAAGAGGGGGGGAGGTTGTATCGCCGACATATGTGTCTACATGTTTAGTTATTGGTTCCGCGTCCGTCCCCTCGAACGCGCGTCTTGCCTTTGCTATTGTTGTGTTTGTATTTTCGAACTGTCGGGATCAAGAAGATATCGTAGCAGGCTCCATGGCTTGGAAAGGCTGATGTTGCCTTCCATTTTATCGCACCTGTTACATCATTTTTGCTCGCAGAGTTTAATTGCATAATCCTCAATTTCCTTATTGTGCCTGGCTATTTTTCGCCCTAGGTTTCTGTTCCATCTCTGACACCGGAGGCGTCTTTCCATACCTTTTTTTGCTTCCCACATGTGTAGGAGTTTTCTGTCTACTGTTTTCGGTGCACCGTTGCCCTCTAGGGTAATGGTAGCGGATTTAACGTGGCGCATGAGGGTTTCTGCCCAATCTTCGATGTTTTGAATATTTTCTTCTATGTTTGAGATTCCCTAATTATCTGAATTTCTCCCATTCGATTGCGCTGATTATCTTTTCTCCACTTACTTTGACTCCCCGTTTAAGCGTTATTTCGAGGACGTAGTGATTGCTCCCAAAGTCGAGCTCTGTGTTCTTCCACCTAAACTCCTCTATGTTTTTAGTGAATGTTAAATCTGGAGTTGTGTCGTTGCTCACACAGTTTCCCACCCTGATCGGGCAGCCAGTCTGCCTGCGGGGTGAGGTTTAATTCCTGAAAATCTTCCGATAACTGCCTGCCCTTCGGATCTTGCCTATTATATTCCCACTCTTGGTGGCAGGCGTTGAAGTCTCCTACAATTAACAGGGGGTTACCTCCGGCTGCCTTCATTGCTTTGCGGAATAACGTCTTGAACCTAACTATGCGCTGCTGAGGAGAGCTATATATTGTCAGGCATGCGAACAGAAGAGAAAAAGTGCAAAAAGATGCTCTCCGGGATAGAAGTGGAAGAAGAGGAAGCTCACCATCTGTTGGTTAGCACATCAGGCTAAGGTGCAGAACCATTCTGTAAATAAACCTTAACAGTGTGGTGGAAGGTGCTGAAAGATCACCACGGATACCTCTCTACCTCGTTCGAGCCGACGACTCGCTGGGCTCCCCCCTTTGACACCCACAATGATTCAAGACGGCGATGCACGGCAGCCAGGTCCAGCGGCACCCTCATGGCAGCATAACCGTGAGCCGCGGACCTTTTCTGGCAAGTCTGGCGAAGACGTGGACGACTGGCTCACCAATTACCAGCGGGTGAGCAAGTACAATCGCTGGGATGCCACTGTAATGCTGGCAAATGTTGTTTTTTTCTTGGACTCCACAGCCCTGACATGGTTTGAGAACCATGAAGCGTCCTTAACGAGCTGGGAGTGTTTTGAAGAGGAGATTCGAAATTGTTTCGGGGATACCACGGCAAAACGGAAATGCGCTGAGCAGACTTTATTCCAGCGAGCCCAAGGGCCTGGTGAAACATGCACAATGTACATAGAAGAGGTCCTAAAACTCTGCAAAGCGGTGGATCCGAGCATGTCCGACGAAGACAGAGTTGGCCACCTCTTAAAGGGCATCGCGGTGGACGTATACAACTTTTTAATTACAAAAGAAAACTTGGATTCTCCCACGGCCGTGATCAAGCACTGTCGTACGTTCGAAACTTTAAAGCTACGTCGCATAACCCCGAAAATCGGCCGTCTGCCTAGCGTGACCACTGTTGCAAGCGTGGATTCTCACGAGCATTCACATGAGCCCCCGCATTTGGCCGACATGATTCGCCAAATTGTCCGTGATGAGCTCTCCCGCCATCAAGATGTGAACCGCAGTGCAATCCCCTGTGATAGCTGCTCCCTGCAGGCAGCTCCCATCCAGCGCTCTTCTTGGCGTTCTACCGCTCCTCCTCCCGTCCGTAACCACCCAAACGACTCATATGGCCCTGCTCCCCCAGCTCGTACCCACTACAGGGCGCCACCTCCTCCGCAACAACCCCAGCGGCTGGACTTTGTTGATCGCTTCGATCCTGTTACCGAGGACTATTATTTGGACCGTGCTCGTGAACCACCCGTCTGTTACCGCTGTGGTATGCTTGGCCACATATCCAGATTCTGCCGCCGCCGGAACCCGCCACCACGCTACCAGCGCCAATGGTGGAATCGCCGTTCTACCGTGAGTCCAGAAGTCCGTGACCCGACCTATTCCCCTCCTTCGGGCTCCTACCGTTACGTACCACCACGCAACGACTCACCAGTTTCTGATCGCAGCCTGACTCCTCCTGCCCGCCGCTCCCGTCAATCGCCTTCTCCCCGCCGTTCTTCTCCGCCACCGGGAAACTAGCGCGTGCGGCCGATGGAGGTGCGGTCGCCAGGTCATCGATATTGCCAATCCCTCTACCGGTCTTTATGCTGAAGAACCGCTTGGAAGTGTTAGTGGATGGTGTTTGTGTTATGGCCTTAGTGGATACGGGTGTTGCAGTTTCTGTGATGAGCTTATATTTTAAGAACCGTGGCCGCAAAATTATGTTTGGTTGGGATAGAACTGTCATATTTTGAGGTGTAGGGGGAGAATCGTTGGTTCCACTTGGTATTTGTTATGTAAATGTAGCGATGGCTGGACACGAGTTTAGAACTAAATTTACGGTGCTCCCTCGCTCTACGCACGACGTTATTCTAGGAGCTGACTTTTTACAGCAGTGTGGCGCAACTCTCGACTTCAACAGTGGCGAGATATCAATAAGCCCCAGCCTTTGATCGGCCCTCATAGAAGACTCGCCGCGGTCTGTCCAACTGATTTCTGCCTTCGAGGATACCGTCGTTCCGGCGATGTCCGCCATCTTCGCTCCAGTTGTGTCTTCGGGCGCGGTTCCCAATGCCTTCGACGCTCTGGTGGAACCCGCTTCCCTTTTCGGTGCTAAAAAGAGTGTGTTGGTGCCCCGCAGCGTTGTTCGAGTGTACGAGGGCCGTGCCACGCTTTGGACTGTCAACCATACCAATGAACCTGCCGTATTGCCGCGTGGTTTGAAACTCGCCGACTTTGAAGAACGCCTTTCTATGCATATCGCCGCGTTCAGTGACGGCGTTGCTCGTTCAACTAGACGTACAGATCATGCTGATTCCCAGTTTCAGTCCATGATAAATCAATCGCTACCCACCAACGATCGCCGAATATTGATGGAGGTTCTTATGAAACATGCTGACGTGTTCGACTTTGCTCGAGATCAGCCACCACCGATTCCGCCTTCCCGCACCCATCACATGATCGACACTGGATCTGCACACCCGATTAGACAGACACCACACCGTGTTTCACCTTCAGAACGTAAGATAATTGATGAACAGGTCCGTGATATGATGCAAAGAGGAATCATTCAGGAATCATCTAGCCCATGGGCCGCCCCTGTGATTCTCGTGAAAAAGAAAGATGGCACCTGGCGATTTTGTTTCGACTATCGCCGCCTCAATACTGTCACCAAGAAGGATGTTTACCCGCTCCCGCGTGTTGATGATGCCATTGACTGCCTCCATTCAGCTTCCTACTTTTCATCTGTTGATTTACGTTCCGGATATTGGCAGATACCGATGCATCCGAAAGACAAGGAGAAGACGGCATTCGTGACTCCCGATGGGTTGTATGAATTTAACGTGATGCCTTTCGGCCTATGCAACGCTCCGGCTACCTTTGAAAGATTTATGGACACTCTTTTGCGTGGACTGAAGTGGCAAATTTGCATGTGTTACCTAGATGACGTAGTGATCTTCGGGAGGACATTCGCCGAGCATAACAGCCGTTTAGCTGTGGTCCTTAACTGCATGGAGGAAGCGGGTCTTGTGCTGAACTCTAAGAAGTGCCGCTTCGGTGAACGACAGATCGTTGTGCTTGGGCATTTGGTTGACAAAGACGGTGTTAGGCCTGACCCACAGAAGATTGAAGCTGTCAGTTGCGTCAAAGAGCCCAAGTCTGTGAAAGAACTCAGGAGCTTCCTGGGACTTTGCTCTTACTTTCGACGCTTCATCCCTAAGTTTGCTGAAGTAGCCTATCCCCTCACATGCCTCTTGCAGAAGGATATTCCTTTCAAATTGACTCCTGAATATGATTGTGCGTTTCACCAACTCAAGTTTCTTCTTACCTCGCGGCCCATACTGCGTCATTTCAGCCCGACAGCTCCCACTGAACTCCACACTGACGCAAGTGGCATCGGCGTGGGTGCTGTGCTCATACAACGGCATGACGGAAACCAACACGTTGTCGCTTACGCAAGTCGCACCCTTAGCAAGTCTGAACGCAACTATACCGTGACGGAGCAAGAGTGCCTTGCCGTCGTTTTTGGCGTACAGCGGTTTCACTCGTACCTTTATGGACGTTCCTTTACAGTCATCATCGATCATCATTCGCTTTGCTGGCTGGTGAATCTACGCGACCCCTGCGGTCGGTTGGCCCGCTGGGCATTATGCCTTCAGGAGTTCAACTTTACAGTGTCGTACAAAAGTGGCCGCCAACACGCTGACGCTGACTGCCTCTGCGGCTGCCTCTTGCAACTACCCTCTGCGATGACAACTTTGACGACTATCTTGCCGCCGTTTCCGTACAATTTCCGGATCTTGCCACTTTCCAGCGAGAACAACGAAAAGATCAAGACTTGGTATCACTTTTTGAAAAAGCTCATGATCCGGCATCTGCGAACCCTTTCTGCATTCGCGATGGTTTGCTGTATCGAAAAAATTACTCGTCTGGCGGTGCACGCTTTCTGCTAGTCGTTCCGGCTAGCATCTACTCCTCTGTTCTACACTCTATGCATGATGACGTTACAGCTGGGCACTTGGGGTTTGTCAGGACTCTAAAGCGCATTAAGGAGCGTTTCTACTGGCCAAATATGCGTCGAACGACTCAGCGTTGCGTGAACTCCTGCGTGCAGTGCCAGCGGTTCAAGCTCCCCACCACTTCTCCGCCGGGCCACTTACATCCGGTGACACCACCGACCACACCATATGAGCAAGTGGGTGTTGACCTCATAGGCCCGTTTCCCCGCTCGTCCAAAGGCAATCGCTGGGTCATCGTGTGCGCTGATCATATCACGCGTTACTGTGAAACTGCCGCCATCCCTTCCGCCACCGCCGCTGACGTCTCGTTCTTTCTTCTTCACGCTGTCGTCCTCCGTCATGGGCCTCCTCGTGTAATTATCAGTGACCGAGGCCGCCAGTTTACGGCAGATGTTGTGGAACAGCTTCTGCGCTATTGTACTTGCCAGTTGCGTCACTCTACGCCGTACCATCCCCAGACAAATGGCCTCGTCGAACGTACAAACCGGACACTGACGAACATGCTTGCTATGTATGTTGACTCGCGGCACAAGAACTGGGATGACGTGCTTCCTTTCATTACTTACGCCTATAACACCTCGAAGCATGAGACAACTTCCTATAGTCCATTTTTCCTCCTCTACGCCCGTCCGCCTCGACGTTCTCTTGACACCATTTTGCCGTTCTCGCTCGACACCGAGCCGTCTGTTTCGAGCACCCTCTGCCGCGCTGAAGAGGCTCGTCGGGTCGCCCGATTACGCACTCTGGCCTCGCAGGACCGCTCTAAGCAGCGCTACGATCGTCGGCATCAGGATGTCTCCTATCTTCCCGGCGACTTAGTGTGGCTCTGGACACCTCTCCGCAAGCGTGGTTTGTCCCAGAAGCTGTTGTCGCACTACACAGGCCCATTTATTGTGCTCAAACGCATCGATGAGTTGAACTACGTCGTATCTCGCCAATGTTCCCAAGGTCGCCCCTCTCGGAAAACACAGGTAGTTCATGTCGCAAGAATGAAGCGCTGCCACTCTCGCTCGGGACTCTGACTGACAGCCCAGGGGCTTCGTCTGCGAAGGGGGAAATGTCAGGCATGCGAACAGAAGAGAAAAAGTGCAAAAAGAGGCTCTCAGGGATAGAAGTGGAAGAAGAGGAAGCTCACCATCTGTTGGTTAGCACATCAGGCTAAGGTGCAGAACCATTCTGTAAATAAACCTTAACAATATGTTTAGGAGGAAAATACTGCGTTCCTTCTTCCTACACGTGATAATTTCAACGAAGACCGCCTCAGTGTCGCGAGAACTAATTTCATGCTCATTTTGACGAATGTAGTGACCCTTGAGCTTTCTCCCTGGGCGCTTGCAAACGCTTGATATCCTAATAATTTAATCACTCCTTTGCCAGTGTCCTGTAGGGCTACGGCTAGAGGTTTTTCTACTGTTTGCTCGAGGTGTTGCTGCACTAACGCTCGCTTGCGCTGGAACCCTCGGCAGTTCCACGGCCATATTGTTGAATTAATCTTTGGTTGCATTTTGTCTATGCTGAAATTGGTCAAGTATCCCTTCTCTCGCTGTTTGTCTTCCTGCCATAGCAGCAAGAACCGTGATTGTATGTTTATATTGTTCCTGAATTTGGCTTAGGGTGCCTGTGATGTTGGTCATGCCTGTCTCGAGCCGCTCGAGTCTCGCCCAGTATTTGGCGGTCTACATTCTATTGCCACCTGTGGATTCGTTTCTCCGCCTCTCCGTCTCTACGGTGGAAGTGGTCTGATCTGTTCAGTGATCATTGCCTCCTCCTCCATGTCTGACGCCGCGGGTGGCGCTAGTACCTTTGGCATCGTAGGTGGAGGTGTCGGTTGGGCTACTTGTTTTGCGGGGGGAGCCTGTGGAGGCGAGGGAGACCCAGAATACGGCCTTGATTTAGATTGGTGGAGGTCCTGGGTGAGTTTCTTATCTCCCTCAGTTCCTCGACTTCCTTTCTTAACTTTTCTATTTCTTTATCTTTTTCTTTGCTTTCCTCATCTTAAGCCTGGGGTACCCCACTGCTGAAACTAACGGTTTTACTGTCCCCGCACGGGCTTCTCTTTCTGGGGGCCCGCGGGTTTTTTAGGGTCCCTGGAGTTAGACATGGCTCTGGATTTGGACTCCGACCTGGACTTGGATCCAGACCGCTCTCTGCTGCGGCGGGAGCTCGAACGGCGACGTCGATTGGTTGCTTCCTCCAACTGCGGGAAGTCCCCGCTCTGCGCCCGAAAACCTCCGACCCTGTCTTGAGAATATCCGCGTTGGTCACGGTGGTCTGTTCTGAATTTCGAGCGTCCTCTGCGGCCGCTTTCAGGTGTGGTGTCGGGATATTGCCGCCGCCGCCGCCGCCGCCGCCGCTGCTGCTGCTGCTGCCGCCGCCGCTGCTGCTGCTGCTCTTCCTCCTCCTCCTCCTCCTCCTCCCATTGACGTTTTTAGGTCTAATAGGGAGTACGGTGGAGCTCTGTGCACTTCTTGTCGCCAAGCGGATAGTCTTTACCGCACAGCTGACATTTTATTTCGCAGGTGTGTCCCTGATCTAGGCATTCTGATCCGCATCTTCTGCACTTAGCGTTATTGGGATCTGGGCAGACATCTTCGCGGTGCCCTAGGCGCCCACATGCATTGCAAACCTCGTATTTTTTCTATATAATACACATCTTTTCCATGTAAGTGAGAGTTTCGATCGCCTCGGAACCTCTGGTTTTTCAAACAGTATGAGCGCGGTGGTCGAGCTCCTGCCGACTGTGCCGAGGCGCCTGGCTCCTAGCACGGGGGGTGTTGCCTTTGATGATGCGTAGTCGCTGCACTATTTCTTCCTCGGTGATATGAAGGAGAATGTCGTGTACAACCTCCTTGCCGCAGTCTTCTGGCATATCGACGTACCCCGTGATTTCAATTTTCTGGCCCTCGAATTCGAGGACGCATAGTGCGACGTATTTTCATTTCCGTTCTTCGCTGTCTGTTGCGATGAGGATAGACTGCTGTTTTGTGTTGACTGAGAAGGTGTCTTCCGCGGCCTCTCTGATGCTTATATTCGCAGTGCGAGCGATCAACTCCGCAAGTTCAATGTTGCCGTACTTAAGTAGGCGGCTGACTCCTCCCCGTGGGCGGAGATTTATTTTGTCAGTTCCGTCGGGTATCTTGATCGATTGCCTTTCAACCGACTTTGCTGCCAATCTCTTTCCGGTGAGCCTGGACGCGGCTCGCTCTCTCCCTTGATCATCGGTGACGCTGCGTTCCTCGTCCTCAAGTGGCACCGCCTTTCCTCTTTTCTTAGCAATAAACCACTGATCAGGTTCTTTCAGCTTCGCTGGGTCTATGCTCGTTCCCTCCACGGTTTCCATCATTTTCGTCGAGCTTCTAATCGGCCTAGTCCACCGGAGATGTCTTTGTTTGCCTAAGCCTAAGTAGGCCTAGCCTCCCCCGTGACTTGCGAAGTTCTTCAAAGCTTCCAAAATGTGTAAACGAATTGGCCCTCCTTGGAGACTGGATAATCCGCGCTGAGCACTTAATGAATGGAGTTGATTCCCACAGAATGTTCGAAATCCAATGGCCGAAGTAGAGCGCGAACGTTCGTGGTCGATGAAGTCCATCGATTGCACGTCCGCTGTCCGGTTTGGTCGGCGTGGAACCTCCCCCAAAATAGAAAACCTGAGTGTGACGCAGAAGCACTTGCTGGCCAGCAAGGACGAAGAAGATCGAATATTTCTCGTACTCCGAGCCACAATGTCAGCAGTGAAGTGCGGATACTTGGACCGAGGATCAGCCACGACGCACAAGAGACCAGCAACGGTCACAAACACGTCGAATCTGTAGAAAATAGTTTTTTCTATCCATCCATCCTACTCAGAGCTCTTTAATATCAACAGTTGCGAAACTTCCCATTTTGCCCGTGTATAAAAAGCACGGCGGTTTTGATCTGTCAAAATTCAGGTATAGTGTTCTAGAACACTATACTTCGGATTTCTACAAATAGCGGCGGCGCCTGCGGCCATTAAAGAAAACTATCTAAATTGCAAACTTTCAGATTGCTGTTAATGCACAACCACAGGGAAAATAAAATATGTTCAAGAGTTGCGGTAGCAACAATTCTTAGTCATAATAGGAAAAAAATTGATTCATGGCGCAAGGTGCTGCGCACATTCAAGCGGTAAGTTTGTAAACAAAGGTGGCGCTCCGATCGGGAGCAACATGGGGTGTAGGCAAAAACCACGGTGTAAGATATTTTCACCTTGTCAAAAACGCAGTGTGCCTATACCCTACACTGCGCCAAATAGCAGTAGTAAAAAACCTTTATTCCGCAAAATAGGAAGGGGTTTAGGGGTTGGGGTCTTGAGCTGCAGGTGGTGTTTCTATAGGTTCATGATCCCATTAGTTCTTGCTGCCTCTGCGGCCCGCTCTATCAGCGCTAGCTGAGCTGGACAGAAGCCCCTCGAAGCTCTACTGACGGGTTTGTAATTTTGGGCTCTATCGGGCACGCCCGACAGACCCATGTGAAGTGGTAAAGGGTGGCTTCCTCTCCGCACCGCAGGCATTCTGAAGTGTATTGCGTAGGCCAAATCTTACTGTGTATGTAGCGACTTGGGTGTGAGTTTTTTGTAGCCGTCTCCAGGTGAGAGCCTGATGTCTTGTGAGTGTCTCGTGCGGAAGCGGGTATTTACGGCGTCCTATCTTCCAAAACATGGTGAGCTCTCCGTAGCTGTTCGGGGTAGTGTTGTCTTCCCCCTTGTCGTCGCTCGCTTGGTTTGTGTAACCTCGAAATATCACGTCCTCGTCACTCATTCGTGCCCACGCCAAGCGTCACTGCCTTCGAAACTAATTCGCGGGTGCGAATATTCTGAAGCGTAAGCGTCGCTTGTACGTAGAAATGGTTTTGTTTATGTCTGGAGAGTAGTCAGCACTTTATCAGCCGATTACTTTTTGAATTACCTGGCGAAGAGCGCTGCGCATTGGCTTCCTTCTCCATAGCTTCAGCAGCGAGCGGCTACAGTGGGCGACAGTATGTATGTATGTATGTATGTATGTATGTATGTATGTATGTATGTA
>JAJIZL010016300.1:83429-128201 GCA_023969395.1 Amblyomma maculatum | reverse complement strand
AGAAGGCGACGCCCTCCGCTCTCTTCCGGATAATCCGCTGGCTCTCTGCTGCACGGGCTGGCGCAATTCATTATTTGTTTTGAAAGCTAGAGGATTTCCGCTTCACAGTGAGCAACGATGATGGAAGATGTGTCGCCGCATTGTTTCTAACTTTGCAGAGAGGGAGCTGTAATGAGAGCTTCCTCCCAACGCCTGAATGCTGGGTGAATCGTTACGTGCTTCAAACAACGCAAATGGGAGGCGACATCACTGTGAGCAGCGATATCGCCACCTGGTGTCAGGTTTCAGCGCAAGTTTTGAAGCAGCTGCAGCTTCGAGGATAATCCGTCATGGAGCTCGTTAGAGGCGCTTGTGCGTTGTCACTTAGCTTGACAGCGGCCTATTATCCGTACGGGTTACCTGTTCTTTCGATGGGCTTATTCAAGAATTCATCGATATCAGGAACTTGTCAGGTTCGGTACATTGCTCGCTCTATTGTTTTCTACATTCGCACATACGTGCCCGCGTGCTCCCTGATGCACCACTCTCAGAGTCCTTTTTTCGACGACGCTTTTCTTTACATTCTCGCCAATCAAAGAGGGCCAAATCACAACTGGTCATCTTTATTGGCTTCTATTGTTCAGTATGGGACGCATTCCTGCAGCAGATGATTGCTCTTTCCAGAAGCGGGGAGTCTTCGAAGGAAGATCGGCTCGCAACAGGAGATACCAACAGTGGTTGCCTTTCCGCTCTTCCGTCGGGTGTTTCCGAGCTGCTTTGCTCGCTGTCATGAATTGGCGCTCGGCAATCCATCAGCGAGGCCCCGCCGTGGTAGGGAGGTGTTGCCTCGGAAGAAGGAAGTTAGGGAGAAGGCGATGCAGGAAAAGAGGCGAAGGCAGCGGAGAAAGCGATTTGAACCCCTGAGGCGATATGGAAGCATTATTTTGTCTTGCTCGCCATGCGAAACTCAACTGTTCGGAATCCAATGAACAGGGTTGTAAAGCGCGGCGAGGAGATTGTGCTACGCTCGTGTAGCGCCATGATGGTACTTCCATTAATTTATTTTAAGGAGGCGAAAAGCAAGCATCCCGTGTGCTGTGCGTTGTCAGTGCACGTTAAAGAACCCCAGGTAGTCGAAATTTCCAGAGTCCTCCACTGCGGTGTCTCTCATAGCCTGAGTCGCTTTGGGACGTTAAACCCCACTAACCGCAAAGAAACCTAAATTTATTCGCAGATAATACTCTAAAACGTTAACCTATACAACATTAAAGATCAAAGAGAAATATTTTATCCTTTCATTTTTTAGTTACAAAATTTGACGGATATAGATGCTAATAAAGGTGCACTTATGATAGTTTGGCATCGTTCCGTCTGCTGTACGCAGCTGTACGCGAACCGTGTTTTATACGGCACGCAGCATGTAAACGCTCGGGTCGTTTTCTATGCGCACAATGGTTGATATTATTCATTGTGCTCGCGTCATTCGATCGCGCGCGAGGAACTTGATTTTCGAAGCCGCAAGCTGTTCAACGGCCCGTTCCTGGCGTCCAAGCGGACACCCGAAACCGCCAGAGAAGCCGACGCTCGCGCTAGATAATCAGTATAAGCCGTGTAAGAGAGGTCTTACCTTCGGTCAAAAGCTAACACAACCAACACAGTCTTCCCAGCCATCCACAGATTTGCACGTCTCGCTCCTCAGGGTTAGTCACCACCTTGAACAACCATCTTACTCACACACTCGCCTAAACTTGTCAAACGAACTAGAAAATTATTGTATTGCGTCGCAACATTGCTCCCCGTACCGCACAGCCCTGCGATCTACGACGCAAGCGGCTTCTATGGTCCCCGTTTTGCCAACGTTGCCCGGTCGATACACCGTAATCTGCGCTAGATCCGGCCCAGAAGTCTCGCGGAAAGTGCTGGCTACCATGCGCGAAGTATCATCATGGCTGCGAATGCGACTAGCAAAGGAGTGGAGAGGGTTTACATGGAAGTGCCGCTGTCGCCTCCGCTCTGGCCTTGGTTGCAATGACTCTATGAGAATAAAGTTTTTACCGCGTGGTGAGATGCCAAACGCAAAAAAAATAAAAATAAAAATGCTGCCTAGCCTAAAATGGTCAAACGTAGCCGGAGAGGTAGAACTCACTCTCGAACAATAACATAAGCGAGCGAAGGCGTCTACACAAGTAACGGTGCTAGAGTTCAACAAGAGACATGGCCGAAACTGGATCACGGCAACCGGCATCTGAGCCGCTCTATATGGTAGGATACAACTCAAGTCTACAGTAACTGCCACAAACCATTCTTCCGTGACAGAAAATAGTTCCTGTTTGTTAAAACATGTTGTAAACAGAATAAGCTTGACATTTATGGCTCGTATGGTAAGGAGAGCATGTTGCCGCGCTAGTTTGTGATCCATTAAGTAAAAAATTTAGCGCAAAAATACAACACAAAGGACAAAGAAGAACACAAAAACGTCAAACGTCTGGTGTGTTTTTCTTTGTCCTTTGTGTTCTATTTCTGCGCTAAATTTTTTACTTAATGGCTCGTATGGTGTAGGCAAATATAAAAACTGCTGTTGGTTACTGCTTAGCGGAGTGATACACACAACGGGTACCCTGGTCTCTAGTTAGCAACTGCTATATTTGTAAGTTGTATCCAAACACAGAAAAAGCTAAGCATTGCTTGCATCACTTATCATACCTAAAGCAAACTTTTACGACGAGAAAGATAGATTTTTAAAGCTATATCTGTCCATTTCCCCTTTGCCTGGGTCGTGCGTCGTCGCTGTGGAAGTAGCAGTGGGCGTCGCCGGGGTGCAATTAGTGCGATAGGAGATGGAGCGCGGTAGCATATGGCTTCGGCTCTTCACGTTATTACTAGTAGGTTCCAGGGCACATAGTTGTTAGTGGTGCACAGCGTAGTTTCTCCCATTCTTAGCTCCAGCTATTGTTCTGACAACCTGCTGAAGCACTTGTGTAGACCCCTCTTTTGGAATCGTAAAAAACTGGAATGAATCTCCCACCATACAACAGGTGACAATTAAAGCCTCCTTCAAAGACTGAGAGAGAAAGACAGAGTGGGGTACTTGAAGTACAGTACGCAGAGGAAACGGTATATAACTAAAGATCGAATACTGCACCTCGCTTTCAACCTCTTTCGATATACATCCTGAAATACCTCATCCTATGTGCCCGATTATCGGGTTTTAGTGTGATTCATGCTGAGACATTTTATTTATTGCTCAATTACTTTGCCTAAACAGGTGAATAAATACGTCATTCGGAATAATTTAGGATTTATTTTACATATCTTACTCAATCATTTATTTGACTGGATGATCGGGTAATTCAATGAGAAGTTGTACACTCTGTGGAATCCGTTTTTGTGACTGACATGCCACGTATGTAACTTTCCGACAGGCTTCCTTAGTGAACACCAAACACACCTTTACAGACTCACCAACAGAATTACTTAAACGTGCAGAACTACTAACCTTAGAAAACAGAGCCTATCTTGCAAGACTTAAAATCATATACCAGATAATACACAATCAACTAAAACTGCCTATTACAAAGTACATGCCGACGTCCTCGAAAAGATTAACCCGTTATAACCTTACGCATACATTAGGGGAATTCTCATTTCATACTGATATTTTCAAAGACTCATTTTTTTCCAAGGGCAACACGAGAATGGAACAATCTACACACGCGCATTACTAACACCACGTCCTTAGCTGAGTTTTGTTGCCTTGTTGCAGATGAATTATACCCATTGCAGTAACAATTGTATTCCTTATTTTTATGCTTCCTTGTTCTCTTGGTATTTTTTCTTGCCTGTTGTGCCTGATTCAAGTTGTGAATTCTTTATAGTCGATTTTATCTTTTTTAGTATTTCAAACCTTGATTGTGCTTTGACTGTCAATTACAACTAATACTGATCCCCTCGCTGTATCATCCGTAATCATGTAATTAATATAAGTGATATTATCTGTGTTATTCCATTGTTGTAAGCTGCATGTAACTCTACACCGTGTATTAGTGTGTATACTTTTATGCTTTAGTGTAATATACTCACAGCCCTTCCTGTTACAATCCCTGATGGGATTCACAGTATCAAATAAAAACAAAATAACGCGTCAATGCTATGTCGTATACAGAAAGTCTAGAGTTCTGCCAGATTTTACTGCCTAATTTGCAGCAGGCAGACCCATGCACTTGCCTAAGAAGAGCTTCGCGATATAAAAACAATTAAAGTACTCTTGACAAGGGCTTGCAGTGTAGCGTAATATAGTGCCGTGAAAAGTGGCCTTGACGTCTATATTATGAAGCGCCAGGCCACCAGAACAGATATCCTCGTAATTTCTTTCTAGCTAGCTTTTCGTCTTCTTCAATGTGCTCATGTGCACAACGTTTTGCTTTTTCATTCTTTTTCTCTCACAAAGCGTGAAGCCCTCACTCTTTTTTGGGTAAAATATTCTAGATTTAGCAGTATACAGGTACCAATTAAGCTTGCAGTGGACGAAAACTAGGAATGATTTCAAGTTATCGGAAGCCTTGAACATGACTTTTTCTCTTTTCTACGGGATTTCCTCTTAAGCTAAAGGTGCGAATATTACAAAAATAAAACGTTTGTTAAGGCAGAGGGCTTCAGCCCTAACCTTAGATTCACTTTCGGCTGCCTTTTACTACAGCTCTCGGCAGCTCAGTCCAGAGGCCCTTGCCTGCCGCTCTTTCAGTGACGCATCGTAATGAATGTAAGTTCATTATAACAATTCTAATCATTACGAAGTTATATAAGCTCCTCCCGCATAGTCCGCATATGCATTATCGAGATACGTCTGCAGAGAAAGCGTGAATGGCAGCGGGATTTTTTTTTTCTTCTTTCAAAACAAAAGGAGCAACATTAAACTCTACTGTATATGCTGCTTATTTTTTAGGCAGTATGCTCCAGGGCCTTGTCGCCTCTTTGTATAAGATCTCCCGGGCCAGCTACATTTTACTACCATGCCACTCCTCTTTTTATTTGCGGTCGTCACTGTCCATTAACGAGGCACGCGGCTTAAGGGAATGTGCAAATAGTCTCGGTCTATGCCAGTAAAAGACAAATTAGGTGCTGAGGGTCTCTAAAAGAAATAGCCCAGGCCAGAAGGAATATGAAATGGCAAGGGACAAAGAGCTGATCCGAATTAACAAATTCAAAGTGAAAACGCGGGGGAACATTTGACGCGGAAGAGATATGAGAGAATCGGCCAAGCATACCTCATTTGCATTCCCGATTGCGGGACATGCTGGTGGTAGAGGACTTCGGACCCGCGTGACGCAATTATTGTAAGTGCATTTGCCGCCTCGTTAGGAGTTATACGTGGAACTCAGTGCTTTGGGGAAGCGGTGTGTAGTACGAGGCAGCCCATGCGCTCGGAGACCTGTGCCGAGGAGCCTCTTCGTCAGCGTAGGTCTTACTCAGAGGCGGTGATAGTAGGATGAAGTACGCTTCATGCATTCTCTTCTGGTCACGCAGCTTTAACTACGGAGACGATCTGACCGGGGAGGCTCAGGAATTCTCTTTCACGCGTCGATGGAGGCTACAGGAGAGGGTTGAGACTTTCTCAAAGGAGTCCGCCTGCCACCGAGAGTTAAATGTAGCGGTGAGACAGGCCATGTAAAAAGAATCGGCACAAGGCAAGAATGGGTACGTCTGTAGCAGATGGCGTGGCATGCAAGGGGTGGAAAGACGTCAAAAAAGCTGTGTCAGGTGGTTCGTCACGTAATCCGGTAATTACGGCTCTATGCTTGTCAGTATACATGAGATAATAAAGACACGAATTAAGGTATCAATTATAAAGCAAATATGGATATGATGTTTTCAAAGCAGAATCGGGACAAGGAGCCGCAGACCGGAGTCATTAACGCTTTCTCGTCGTATTCTTAAAGCGGCGCTTAAAGAGCCCATGAAAAGGTATTTACTAAAACTATGAAATGCCATGAGTTGTCACCGCAACCTAATAAAATGTTAAGCTAGCTTTAATACCACTGAAGATATGAGCAATCGAAAATGATTCTCCTTCTTTGCCTCCTCAGCTCATCTCATGCCAGCGTACAGGAAAATAAGAAGTAAAAAAGTCGTGACGGCGCCCCATCACGCCCAGTCTCGGCCACGTGACTTAGGAGTGTCCAATGAGAGGGCGCGCCCAGCAAGCCCACATGACGTCACTTGGGAGGTTTGCACGAGGTGCGCGCGAGCATGTCTCGCCCCAATCGGTCACGAGCGGTCGTCAGGAGCCCTTTTGAAAACTTATTTGTAGATTATACCCTCCACACAAAGATTTCAAATTTGACTCGGATGCTAATAAGGACCACCTCTACGGATTTCTTGCATTAGAGTATTGCCGCATACTTGTGCTTATGATAATAATGATAGAGTTATGATAATCTCAAGAATGTTATGGACACCAACAATTTTAAGTTTTAAGATGCGGGTACTGAAGGAACAATAACGGAATAATGTTTTGTGCTCGTATATTATATGATGTCGCATAACTGGTTAAGAATTAGAAAAGTTTGTTGCTCAAACATTAAAACTGCGCTGTCGACGCATATTTGTTTCTTTTACTCTATTCACGCGTTTGGCCAATTTTATATGTAAACAATACGTCTGGTACTATTTAAATTCCATGCCATGCAGGCTGCTGACATCATGCTCTTTTCTTCTTGTAATGGTTAAAGTATTGCTACACTTCCGCGTTGACTGTGAAAATAAAGAAAGAAGCGCGGACAATATTGGAAATAAACTGGTAAACATATTTATAATGCGTCTCAACTAGTTTAGAAACCTCTCGCACTGCGCATATGAGAGAAAAAGAGAGGTGGTAAACCTCTCTTTTTCTCTCATTATATGCGCAGTGCGAGAGGTTCAAGCTAGGAGAAGCCATTGCTCACGACCGGCTCGCGGACTTGATTCCGTGAGTGCCTTCGTTGGTATCGTTGTAGAACAAGTGCGTGAAAAGAACCTAGCACCACAGCAACGAGGCTGCTACGTTTGTGCCCATAACTCCAGATGGCAGACCAACTCAAATTTCTGAAAATTTACCGGTATTGGCACGTGGCATTGATTGTGCCCGAAAGCCTGCTGATGCATACACCCAGTTTAGCTCACACGAAGAACCCTGCAAATCCATTCTTTTCATTATGCAGCTGGATGATTTCCGCTGCTCTAAATAAGCGGAAGACAGAAAACTGTGAAACATGTACCTCTTTTTTTTTTTTTTTTTCTGTGCAGTAGACAGAAAAAAAAAGTGCAAGTGAAAGGCCCATTAAGCTAGATTAAAACCGGCTACCAGTCGACGACTTCTGAAATGAAACCCTTTAGTGTCCCTATAGCGTTATTAGCAAAAACGATGACACGAGACTGTCCATTTAGAGATTAAGCTTCTAAAGAGCGAGTGCGCGAGGCAGAACCCGTTCATGAAATACGTGAGAGGCGCTATGGAGAGGCGCCAAAGAAACCGCCAGTGAGAGGCGCCATGATTCAAATTCACGCTTCACCACCTATGAAGCATTGGCCATCCGCAATACCATTGATGTGGAATTAAAATTTATGGTTTGTGTTTAACTCCCCGCAATTGTGGCAGTCCTGTGACCCCCGCCTTAATGGTGTGCCGCGAGCTCGTAAAGCAAATGGTCATGCGACGTTACACTCATATCCAGTCAGGTGCCGCTGTGATGGTTCAAAGAGCTTGAAATGGTCGGTCACGAGGGCGGTACAAAGGAACTGCATCGGAGAAATGGAGATGCGAATATAAAATGCAAAGCAACCAGGAACTAAAATACTATGGGGTTCAGAACGTCACGCTAATGCTGCCGACGCGAAAAAGAGGGAAGCATTTTCAAAGGCGTTTTGAGCGCTTAACAGTGCGGATGCGTTTTCAAAGGGCGCACGGGAGGACCGGAAGGCTCGGTGGGAACTCGCGAGGGAACTTCTGAAACTAACGTTTCGCGTGCGGCGGCAGAAAGGGGGCGGTTCGGTTGACTTCAAATTATGGTTGGTGTAGTTTTGAGATGGGTTCTGGCTGTTATCGCCGCCATTTTAAGTGGTGCGAGACGGATGGTTTCTTTCTTTTCCATAAACGCGGATGGTGTATGCGGGTGATGTAACGACCTCTATTGTGAAACGCTATAGCGACGAGGGTGGGTGCACGTTCATCAATAATCGTGAAGTACTTTTTCACAATAAATCTGCGATACACTGTGCCAAGATGTGGGCGGAACGAAGCGAATGCGGCGTGATGGCGGTGACATCGAGAAAGCGCGTTCTATGTACGGCCCCCCAAATACGAGTGGGCAGGGGGCACTTTAGTGCTCAGTTTTTTAGATTCGTCTAGCTTCGGTCAGTTTCCGTTCAGAGATTTTTCATGGTGGCCATGCGCAAACTTGCATTTCTTTGCAGTCCCTTATTTTCAGCTCCCGAACAGTCAGTTATTCTAAAAGTTTTTTTCCTTGGCGGAATGAAAAGGGATTTTTATACGGTTACTCTATTTTACTTTTGACAGCGAGGAATTCTGCACATTATTGCAAACTAACAAAGATTTATTCAAGTTTAAACCATTTTGCAATATTCAAGTTGATCAGATTCTGATTTAACATTGCAGGCCTGAGAATATTAGGCTAACTATTTTATGCCTTTGACCGTAGGCTCAACTCCTGCTTTAGGCCTGCTATAGTTCAAACGCTCTGGTGATAGGGAAAAGCTTTATTTTGGAAAATGAATATTGCAGTATTGTCCCATAAAAGTTACATAATTACGCCGTATAACAGTGAATCTTGAATGTCAATTTCCGCTCATGAGGAATAGGTGCTCACTGATGGGTGTGAAAGAAAGTCTCAATGATGATAAATGTTACACATCCGAACTTACGAGGCGCGCGTCAGTTTGCCTTAAGAATGTTATGTGACTAATTTAGAGAGTGAAAACAATCAGTGCTGCTGTGTGGCGTCACTAATTAATTACGCCTCGATGGAATGTAATTTACAAATGGTGTAGAGGGAAGTGTTATAGCTCTTACAAGGCCTCTGCGTACGCGTACTGAACGAACTTACCGTCTTCGTGCTGAGGCAACGTGACCACCCCGCGAGCAAATGGTCGGAGGTTTAACTGGAGTGCTTCAATGCCGTCTTTTCCGCTTCAGGGACTTCAGTATACGCATCATGATCCCCTTGTCTAGAGCGGCTTTTTCGCGATCGAGAACGCCTATTTGATTCTCACCCAAATGTTACCTCTCACGCTATCGCTGCAAAAGGCAGACGAAGAACACATTGGCGCTTTCAAGCGGGAATCAGAGGGCCCTAGAAGGCTGGATTCGGGTCGCACGCTCCCATCTCAATGGCGAAGCCCGAGTTGGCAGCGGTTGCCGATTTGTTCACAATATTTGATCTCGTGAAGGTCAGGGAATAATGAGCCGGTTAGACATTGTGAAGTAGGAAATAAAAAGGCCTTAGCGAGGATGTCTTAGCGTAACTTGCATATATTTGCACTTGGAGGAAATTGAATACGCATGCAAAAAACAGTATGTACACCCAACGGCAGGCAGGTTAAATAACCATGATGAAAACGAAGAACGTAAGGATAAAGACAAAAAGCCAACAGCATTTGCTGGTGAACTGCACAAAATTCACAGGCTGTAACGCAGCTCGTGGCTGTTTGTTAAATCGTTTATTCTACTGATGGTTTGGTCATAAAACACTGCTCACCTTAAAACTAGCATTTCTAAGATTTCGGCATTAGCTTCCGTACGATTTATGTTGGCGCAACAAAACTGTTCCCAACCGTAAGACGAAGAACATACAGAATACATTCTCACTGGTTGTTTTTCTCTTTCAAAGCCTAAGTCCCTTTGGGAAGTTAAACCTCATAAACCAAAGCAATAATTTTCACTGGTTGCGTTCCTCTTTGCCGCTGTTGTGATGAATGGTTATTTATATTCGTTTCCGTACAAATAATCAGCTTCACATACGATATTCTGTTAACTGTGCTGGTTCATATCTTTGTCGACACGAAGAGCTATCTGCATAGCTACGCTTTGATTCGGCTTGAAAGTAAAGGCATGGCTTTTGCACATAGTAGTTTACTCTACGGTTCCAGCTTTATTTATGCCATAGGGGGCACTTTTTACCGATAAAACGCGATGAGGCAAGAGCCTATATCACGTGGTGGTCCGAAGCCTTCCCCTACGGTCCCTCTTTCTTTCTGTTTTCGCTCCCACCTTCGCGATGCGCCGCAATAGCGTATGCTACCAGCCAGCATGTGAACGTGCCTGCGTGACCTAGGGACAACGTGAACGCAAGGGTCTTGGCAGGCTAATTCTGATATCATCCTCCCATGTGAAAGGAGAGAGCCCAGTTGGCAGATCCTGCCAAACGTAATGTCAGGAAGTAGTAGTAGTAGTAGTAAAATACTTTATTGAGGTGCAACACTTAGGCGCCTAATACACCGATGGCCTGCAGGACGAGCAGGCGCTGTTCTTCTTCACCCTCAGCACCAAGCCAGTTCACCTAGGTTCAGATAGTATGGGAGGAGGTGGGAATGAATCCCAATTGCAATGCAACCGCACATGAAAAAAGGCAGTGAGAAAGGTTGGCATAAGGGGAAGGGCAGTTGGGGCATGATAGATCACGACGGAATTTGTAGGGGTTAGCCGTGCAGGGGTTATGAGTGTGTTCAACTGTATTTGCCACTGTCAGGAAGTCCTACGCCTAGTTAGTGATCGGCCATGTCAGTTGCAAGCTACCGCCTCCCACGACTCCTTCTTTCTTCGCTCTTCGGATAGGCATGGACATGCACGGTGAAATGGCGAGAGTGTGGCCAATGTAGCTCTCGCTACAAATGTCTGCTTTAATTTCACAAAGAAAGACAACTGGAGCCGATGGTTACATTGCATGATGTCGAGATTTAGGTTTGGATCTCGATACAATCGGGTGCACCGGATATACTACATTAACTGGAGTGGAGACTGAGGGGCGATCAATAAGGCCGTCCAGACTGATAGATTAGCGCTATGTGGGAGTTTACTGCAAATAAGGCTATTGTGTATAGCGCTGAAGATTAGTGTAAAGCTAAATGCCAGTGGCACCACCATCTTCAGATTTTCGCAACAGTTGCGGCTGGTGTATCTGATACACTGCATGATGGACACTGCTTTCCTCTTCTCCATATAGCAACTATCATGACATTTTGAAATTCTTAATTCCCATTCTCATTTGTACTCCCAGCATCGAAATTGGTACGTTGCTTTATGGGCCCATTATCAGCATTTGATATTACTTGTCTTTAGATCTTACTCCATTTCTTATTCCAACTGATGTTTCCTTTACAGTATAAAGTTAGGCTACTTGCTCAGCACGTTGACGATGTAAATGAACACAAACCTGGCACGCGATAAAGCATATAAGAGTCTGCAGATAGGTAAACGTTGGGTATTGTCTTATGGTCGACACTTCCTTGATGCAGAGTGCAGAAAAAAAGAATCAACTTAGTCAAATAAATTCCTTCATATTCGCCGGGATTCGATTACACGTCATGATATTTTGTTTTATTCGCTTCACCAATGTGGTTATTTGCCACTAATCAAATTTTATATTTTATCTTGAAAGGAGTCTCGTTACCTGATTTCTGTAGGTGCACTTTCTCACGAAGCTCACCACGAACTCATACATGCGATCAATCTATAGCGCATAAAGATGGCGACTAGATGCGTTTTCCTGAGATTAATAAGCTTATTTACCGTGGCACGTCACTATGTATGTACTTCTACAGAGAAGAGTGAGCGAATATAAGGCCAGAGGAAGCAAGCGTAGGTGCTTGTTCTTGCCTCTTTTTAAGCGAAGGCTACCAGCGTCTGTGACCGGACCGTCAAACGCACCTAAGTATGTGGCTCCGGAGTTATTCTTTTTCTGCATTTACTTTAGGCTCCTCATTGACAGAAAAAGAAGAGCCTATTCAGTGCTTTCACAACACGAAAGTGAGGGCCAATTTACCTGATTAAATGTCATAAAATTACGCACAGGGGTAAAGAAGCATCACTCTTTTCGAGGATTGCACCGACATGGTTTCATTCACAAAGAGAATGTCCGGGAGCGTATATTTCGGATCTGTATTTCCTCATGGATAGCCAAGAACTTGGGCTTGGCTAAATAAATGTTGCTACTCTTCTATTACTGTGAATGCTATCACGGCTGAACATATACTTCTGAGTACCGACCAGAGAGGAAGTCCGACCACGCAGTGGCGGCGGGCTTGGTGAGGCGAATGGCTGAAAGTCATCTCAGTTGCACAGCGGTGTGACTTCATCTTCTTCGCCTCGACTAAATGCGAGTTCGAGATCAGCGCCTTGCGAAGGTGAGGAATGCACCGTGCCAATGCAATTAGATTTGCTATTATTTTTGCAATTAACCACGCATTAAGCACCTTAATAGCGTGCTCTAAATCGCGAAGCGTCTTATATCAGTGTAACTTCGTAAAGGCTGCAGAGAGACGAAACGGCGATTCTGTTATAAGATAAAAAAGCTGTCTGAAATCGTACTTACATCCCTTTCTTACGTTCTTCATATGTAAGCGCCTGGGATACAGCAAGTTAATGCACGCTTGGAAGTTTAAAACAAATAAATATTCATACTTCTGATGAGGATTGGTAGTTTTTAGATTAGTATCACTAACTGTACCATTGTACAGTTAATTGGCCATTCAATACATTACCATTAATAGTACCACATGAATGTACCATTAAGTGCATTAAGTAAGCCGTAGTCTTACTCGGCAGGAGGAGGTAACAGTGCTCCGGATTCGGGTAGGGGCGGCTCTGACCCCATCTGTACGACATCGATGGCGGGATAAAGATCTGCCAGTGACTGACAGGTGCCCTCACTGTGACACTGCACCTGACGTCTGCGATGTGCGTCACTTGTTGTGGACGTGTCCTTCAACGACTCACATTAGACAACGGATACTCATGAAGGTGGGCCTGCGTTGGAATCGCGATTGTGATTACGAGAAGTGAATAATGGACAATCGCTACGCCGCCAACCTCTACGAATACCTAAGTGCAACTGGACTTCACTCCTTCTTTTAACTTTCTGTCTCCTGCATCCCATTCCCCTTTTCTCAACTTGTGCCTTGTGGCAAACTTTTCGAAAAAAAAAGTACATTTTCGCGATGGATAATTTAGCTGGCCTAGTATATCATCAGACAACTGCGCGATACTACATTCATGCTTTGCACTAAAAAGCGTGCCTTGTTCTTTTCTTACAACGTCGAATCGATTCTTTAACGTATGCATACATTGCGGAAAAATTCGAGGAGTCGAAGTCCTTTAAAAAAAAAGAAATTTCATCTTGGTGTAAAGTGTGGGCTATCTCAAGACAAAAGCAATTCAAATATTTCGGGTTATGCTTTAACTCGTCATTGAAGTTATTTCAAAGGAAACGTGGCGGGAATAGAAGAGCCAGTCGCCCTCCATTTGTTCTAGGGTTCAGGCGGTAGGAAAGCTTGCTATGGTGGCTGAAGTCTCATTTATATGCAGATTAGTGTCAGCGATTTATACGGTGCTCCTTCGGGCATTCAGATCTCAAGACAATATATGTAGCTTTGTGTGCTGTAGGCATGAAAGGGAGCTAAATAATTATTAGTTGCCTTATTTGAATATATAGACACGAAATCAATTATTTTTGCGGCGATGCTATATGCAGGGCTTCCTAATAATATGTAAAGGCAACATCACACACTTCTCTTAAAGAGCGTCATAAATAAGCCTATATTTTAGGCAAACCAATATAAACACAAAACATGAGCAATTTGTTTATTATTCTGTTTTGCCCCTGTTAGAAAGAGGCATAATATTTGACAATATGAACAGTTTGAAATGAACTATACGCATCCCGGTCTAGGATGAAGTTTTCTTTACCTGAATTTTTTTTTTAGAAATCTTGTGGCCTTCCTTTGTAACCATTCGCTGCGCTTACGTGGATGTCAGTATGTTATCACTCTAGTATTACAAGTATTGACATTTTTCTTATAAAGGAAAGACGGTTTGGATTACTGGAGATTATTACTATGACTTGAGCCTCGATCCATTATAAAGTGAGGCAGTTTGTATACGAGAATTTAGTTACTATTGGTCATGTGGCATAGTACCACCTTGTGTGTTGTGGTTACAATAGACAAACAGGCTTTTTATTTAAGAAAACGCAAGCAGGTTGGTCATTCGAAAATGTCTTTTGCCAGCGGATCCTGGGAAATCTAAATTGTGGTTTATAAATGAAAAATCTCTCTCCCTAAAAGAATACAGAATGCTAAGGAGGACACTAAAAATGTTAAATGCCGAAGCGATACCGGTGAAAATCTGCAACGCACTCAGTGACAGGCAAATGCTGTATATGTCTACTGAAGAGCGAGCTTGGTGGCAACTCGGGCCGCCCGTTACAAATATTTAGTAATATCTTACCAGTTCTTTATTGGCCGACGCGTGTTTTGCAATCTTAGATCGACTGCCCAAATTGCCCAGCGCGTGCGTTCACCAGTTGCTCACAGCGGGAGTCATGGTATAGATTGCTAAAATCGGTCTGAGATTAAGCTGAGACAAAACTTTATGTATTTGACATCAGAGGTGTAGTTCAACTCATTAAATGTTTTGTTTTGAGAAGAGTTCTTGCCGCCGGCCACACTTGGAGAACGTGCTATCCTATCCAACCTAAATGCAGCATGACATGCAACGAGACAAAAAGACATTTTGTCTTTGAAGGAAGATAAATTTATCAAAATATTTTCACAAGATTTTTTTTTATATTTTTGGCCATAACAGCAGTATTTACTACCCTTTCGTCAGGCAACCTGCCCCCTTTACTAAAGCCAAGCCTAAACCTGCAGGTTGCCGCACAAAATCGAATTTCAATCTTGCAAGTAGCGCCTCATATTATCTTTTTGTTAGCTCTAATGCGAACGGGCGCTGCTGTTTTCCATTATGTAAACATTGCTAATTGGCCGCTTACCTTGTACCTGTGCTCCGCTTTGTTCATTTATTTTTTTTATAAACAGCAAGTGAGGATACTGAAACTAACACCTAGATTGTCCAGTTTATGCGGTGCCGTTGCGGAGAAACAGAAGGCGTCGTTAGGGCGCAGCGCAGTCAGATTTATGTGCCGTCTTAGCGCCGTCGCGCCAAAAACTGAAACGTCAGTCGAAATTGCGCAACTGTGGTACTTGCAAGTGTCGCAAGAGTGGGATTAGCGAAGGATCGAAGGTAACGATTATTAGATCTCCGGCTTCTAGATGACGTTTCGAACAACGCCAGTAGAGGTGATTTCTGAAAGTACCGTTTCAATGTTCGACGCTGAAGCCTGAAACTTTGTCGCTTTCCCGAAAAAGAGCTATAAAGGCAAATGACTGCAATACCTTTCTGCTTGAAAGCTTACGAAGCTAAGCAAATGAACAAAATACTAGAAAGGATCAGCATCATCTGGGCAGAGGGAAGCAGGTGCAAGAAATGGTCAGATATAGCTTTCGAGGCTTTAGCTGCAAAAGATATCCCCTTTGGTGATGCCCTGATGGTGATGACGATGACCGGAGCTTCCGAATATAAGAAGAAAGGGTGTCTCGGACACCAGAGTAAAATATTAGGATTGCTTTTGCGAACCGGGAAAAAAACGCAAATCTCTGTAAGCGTGGTAATCTTCATTACTTATTTCTTTTCCGTTCTTAGAAGAACTTAGAAGGACTTCATAGTTGTTAGGACATAGAAGGACCTCACAGTACGAAACTGCAAGATTTGACATTATTATCTCTTAAAAATCTAGTAACATTTAAAAATGACGCAGTTAAACATTCCACTCGCCTACACTCCCTCCCGCCCTCTCCCCAAGCACCTCTTACCCCTCTCCTTTGCCGGAAAAAAAGAACGATATAAGCTAACACATGCTATACTTTCTTATCTCAACTGCGCTGGCAGCAAGGTCTCCCTGTTGTAACTATTTCTGCTATGTTAGCCCCGCTGGGAATAATGTAGTTTTAAGGCGATAGCTTTAGAAGTCCCCTTTCACCGAAAATTGATGCCGACGTTCGTATTGTGAGCGAACAATCACGTGCATGACGCTGGCAGGCAGTAGCTGGCAGCTCATTTGGCCGCGCACTGACTGGACGTACGGTTTCCTGGCTTTACGTTTGGTAGAAGATGCCAACTCAGGCCTCTCCTTTCATTTGGATTGGTGATGTCAGAATCAGCCTGCCAGAACAGATGCAATTACGTTACCCTTAGGCCATGCAGGCGCCTTCGTGCTGCTTGGTCAAAGATGTGCTTTATATGTAGGCATGTAGCCTACGCTATCGCGTCATACCCTTTAAGGTGGAGCTTGAGTGCCCCTATAATTTCGTTCGACAAGCATTTTAGATATTTTGTGTATCTCGGTCAATGCTGTTTATCACAAAAAGTGGAAACCATCTGCTCTGGACTCATGTCCGGAACAGGGAAAGATGCTGGCACCCCAGCGATCCTCAGGACAGAAGAAAACATGAACACATGTTGGGGAACGTTTAATCTCACCCTTTAAGCTTAAATGGTGCCTGTTGTCAGCTCGGATCCTACTTCGTCTGTCACATTTTTCTACTCGTTTGATCATTCATCTTTTTTGTGTGTGTGCCATGTAGCACATACCGCATAGTGTCCCGATATACCAGATAGTGTTAAAAGTCATTATCACCCGCTTCAAACAACCAGTTCGAACGTGTCTACGCAGAATAAGAGTAGCGCGCCAGCCTCAGAATCCAAGGGTCCTGGGAGGTTTGTTTTCCATCTGACCTTATATTTCAAAGAAGCTACACTTGCTGACAGCTCCTGTTGTCTCGGCAATGTCATGTGGTTTCATGACCACCTACAACCCGCAGGTCAACCTATGCTCGGCCGGGCCACATCCAACTGCCACCTGTCGTGATGTTTCGCTCACAATGGCGACACCACATTTTCTAGAAAAGGTGGCCTTAAACTCTGCAGCGTTAAACAGCAAAAGACTCCCTTTCGACACACCCTTCACACAAACCAGTGGAATGACTCATCGGAGCACACGTGGACAACCTTCGTCTGCATACCTTGACTGCACGATAATACAATGGTATTGCTTCGTCTGCTAAACAAACCTCCAAGCTTATCAACACCGTCTCTGTGTGCGGTCACACTTTAGTTCGGCAAGCAACACGCACTGCAATCCCTCACGAGTCCCTGTGGTAATGTGCAAGCAAAGGAGGATACAATTTTCTTCCAGCTTTTTTTCCTTTAGGCTTTTGCAAAATATTTGGTTAGCTCTGTGGGAAAGCAATCGCATTAACCTCTTCAGCTTACGTTTTGCGACAAATTTCAACGTGTCGCTAAAAAACCTGGAATACGCGAAAGCCGCTGAAATGAATGTGATGTCATTGGTTCTTCTATGGGCTGGTAAACCAGGATTAGTTAAACTGGAGCCAACTGCTTGAATATAGTAATTTATGAGACAAAACTGGCTGACCTAACTGACAACAGCGCAGGCCCCTTTACTATAGCTGGACTTTTCCCTAGGGTATCGGTGAACGAGGGAACATACGCTAGAGTGGCGCGGAGCGCAAACGAGTTTCGGTTCATAACACCACGTCATTCTCTACGACCCCTTTCCACCCTCCACGACGGTTCGATTATTGGCGGGAGGCCCGCGCTTCTCGGTAGCCCATCGCTGTGCATCGTCTTTTCTCTCGGGTTCTCGGTACTGGCGCATCTGATTTTTACTTGGGTCCATTCGTGGGTAAACAAAAGTAAATACATCTGCTCACTCCGATGACTAACGTCCCGCAAACAATGGCCGGTGTACCGGAGGAGCGTGCCTGTCTTTCTGTGTGTGCCTATAGCAAGCAATATCAATACCTCTCGTAGGTATATGCCTCGTAGCAGAACCTTTGCTCCGAGCGATCGGGCTGATCGACCCCTTTCTTGCTGGTGCTTTCTGCTGTGATTGAGCAGCCCTTGTCGAGCGGCGTCTAAGCCTTGTATGTAGCAGCCTCTAATTGGGCTCCACTATATTTTCCCCGGGAAATGAATGACGGTGCCCCATGCACGGGAAGCGATGGCGTCCCCTTACACTGTTGCTGCGTTGCCTGTCGCCTTTTAGAATAGAACCCGTACGAGGTATAATTTGTGTAACATTACTTTGGCAAAGAAGTTAATTTGTGCATTGCTAAGGGATTCGCAGGATGACATCAAGGAAAGGGGAAAGTACACAGCACGAACACAACAGCACCTATCTGTTCAACTCTGTTACCAGTGTCAGTATGGTGGAACACATTAAGAACAGAAAAATACACGTAAAAGAGTGAAAATTTCCACTCTAGTCGCATCACGAAATCGGAATAGTTTAGTGACATGCTTTATAGTTAAGCGCTTCGTTTGTATTTTTTGCGTTTTAACTTTTGCTTAGTAACATTTGAATTAACTCTCTTTCTCGATAAAAACAACAGTTTGAACGCTTATAGAATTCCCCATGTTATGCGAATATCATGCTATACGTTTTTTTTTTGTGTATCTAGCAGCAGCCCGTTTCCCGAGTACTCAAGAATGACTGCTTCATGAAACTTTAGAACACACACCTTTAATATTCTGCAATAATGGCCCTAATTTCACAGTCCTGCTAGCAAATTGCGCGTTTTTGTATGCTGTGATATTCTTTCACTGACGCGTCTTGCAGTTTATGCTATGCAATCCTTCCTGCACAAGATGAAGTCTTGTACAACACAATAAAGCTTACATACTAAAGCCGCGTGCCGCACAAACATCACATCACCATATAAACATCATTGACCCAAAGGACTTCGGGAGGCATTTCTTGTCACGATCTCGTGTGTTTTTCTACTGTTAAGCCTTCACGTGTTGTACAATACTGCCATCGGTCATGGAGTGGATCAAATATTTGCTATTTATGATTGGTTGTGGGTAGAACTAGTCAAAAAAACTACAGAAAGATCTCCAAAATACTACGATTCACTCTGCTGTTCTGTCATACACGTCAGACATCCCTGCACTTGTGTAGTAAGACGCTCTAGTGGATTAGTCGGTCCATTTTAAAGCGAGAGTAAAACTGCGCGAAAAAGACGGGACTGAAAAACACAGACGCCTTATTTGTGCCTGTATGTGTCTTTCAGTCCCGTCTTTTCGCGCAGTTTTATTTCTTCGCTTTTGTGGAACTTTTCTGAAGTTCTTTAGTTTTTCTGCAGTATACCCTTTTGCTGCATATACAGAAAATTTTGATGTTAGTACAGAGACTTCTTTGTTATGACAACGGAAATTGTAGGGTAGTTTGTTTCCTCTGCGTACCTTTCCCTTGCCTTTACTATATGCTGACAACTGCCTAGCAGCGCACAAACTTCATTGCCAACGATGTGCCTAACAAACCAAAAATAAATGGACCACTGATAATTATCTAGGATAAATTCGCGTACAACATGAGACCAGCTTGAAATATCCAAGCGAATACGTAACCCTGCTGACTATGCTGCTTTTGTTTCTCAGTGTGCGAGACCTAAATGTAGACAGACCGAAAAAATAGGCACAGAATCAAGATCGCCGTCAATTTATGTCGAAATAGAGTTTTGGAAGATGGCTGCTAGGTAATGGATAGAAATTGTAGCATGTTTTTAACCACTTAACTCCTCTGAGAATGGCATATTTCCTCTCTTTATAACACACCCCTGACGACATTAAGAAACGTTTGTTAAGACGATATAGTTCATAAATAAACTTGTTCATAAAAGGCCTGTCATATGACTTGCATTTTCACGCATTGTTGCTTCTTGTTGCTTCTACCTTCTAAATTGTCATCTGTTTCTGCTCCTGTAGAAGAAACTGGCCATTGCGAAATTGCTCTAATTTCTCTTCCAGGTTGCGTACAATGCACCGTTTTCGAAAATGAAGGCATTGGTGTGATATCGAAAATCCTCTCAACTCACGAGGCACAGAATTCTCACGCCAATGCCATTTTTATTGCATCATCGAACCTACTGCGACGCATAAGCAGATCAGGTGATTTTCAGGGCCGAATAAGCTTAGCAACGAAGTTGGGAGATGGAAAGACTCGGGAAAGACTCGGCTACATAGCAAACAACAGGTATACCTATGTAGGCACACACAAGCAATAGAAGCTGGCCTGACGCATCGCTAGCCCAAAGAGAGAGAGTAAGTCGTATACTTCATTTCAAGCAGCCAGGGGCACCAAGTTGAGAGCGATGAAATTTTGTGGCCGAACGCGGTCTCGCATGTATACAGTACCAAAAACGGTAGATGCCTCTGGGCTGCGTTCAGTCGCATGAAAAGAATCCGAAAGCGCTCCCTGAATCCTCGATCGTTGGTCACGAAGACTGCCCTCGCTGTCCGGGCCGAGGAAGAGACGATGACTAAGAAAACGGCCCATCCAGGAGTCAAAAGACATTGCGGATGTCCGAATGCGGCTGCCATCATTTATGAGGCGTCTTTTAACAGGTTACGCCTTTCCAGAAATGAATTTCATGCTTCTAATTGTAAACGATATTCTTGACCATGGGAGAGAGGGAAAAATATATTTTTTCTTCGAGATCGAGTGTTGTCTCGTACGGTTTGCGTCGGACGGCGAACGTGCGTACAGCGCCGCTTGAAAAAGCCTACACCGTATTACGTATCATTACATATCACAAACGTTTCAAAAATACTTGGCACGGTCATGCTTTACTTTACTGTTGCGTTCGATAACAGAGGATAGGTTTCGTACTAGAGTAACATTGTATTCATGATGGTAGGTAAAAGTAGATAACTAATAAGTATCTAAGTAGCAAAAAGAATTTGTTTTTGCCAACCAGTCAAAAATTAGATGAAATGCTTCCGTTGCGGCCAGTGAGACTCTTGGATGCTGCGTACTGACATTTTATACCTAGCTGATTAGAAACACGAAGGTGGCACCGTTCTGAGATTACGATGAAAGCGGGACCAGACGCAGCCTTTACTTACAAGCCGCGCACCGCGTTTTTATTGCCTCGTTACGACCTATTTTCACAGCATCGGCTTCCCGTCCCATTCATTGTTCGCCGCTATGACGCCGTTCGCATTTTATTGGTCGGGACACCCGCCCTTTCAGAGAGGCTTCGGTCTTTTGCTCCGTTAACGCCACATATAAATCGCCGCAGTTCTTATTAGCTACGCATCTATATAGTCTGAACTGGAAGGCCTGTGACACTCAGGACCAGAGCTACAGATGACTGGCTCTTTGCTGATGTTACTGCACGGACGCCAGGGGTGGTTACGAGCTGCGTAGGGAAACGCTTGCAATTAAGAAGTGATTTGCTTCTGCGTTCTTGCTTTCTTTGTGATTCGTGTCTTATTATGTGAGGAAGTAAGCAAACCAAAAGATTTGCGCGTAATGCGGTTGATATCTGTAGCTGGTTTGCTTTCTGTCGCACGAAATGTAACTTCACTTATAAGTGCTGAGACCATAAAGTGTGCGGTAGGGGCAGTAAATAATGCTCGAAACAGTTGCCAATACAGTGGGACGAACCAAAATCATCCGAACATTTTAAATATTCTGGAATTATTTGATTGAATTGAAGTTGATTTGTCCACACACATTACAGTGGGAAGAGAGGACACTGGGCAAAAAGCTGCATAATGCAGCTTGATGTAGCACTCAGTGCCCCAAGAATACATGGACAGCAGTGTGTTTCGAGAACATCAAGCTTAAGGGGAAGTTAACATTTCCATCAACATAAAGAAAGAAAAAGTACAGCAGTATAACGCTGATCGCGTACACAAGAAAAGAAATGCATATAATAGAAACAACATACATTAAAATGCAACAAACCGATGTAACAATTATTCCACAATTGACTCGAAAATGACAGATAATAACTTATTTTTGGAGATGTCTTCTATAGATATATTATTTGCTGCCAATATGTTAAGGCAATTTCTTAAGTCATCGGGTAGTGTTTGCTTACGTGTGAATCGGTAACCCGTTATTTATTCTGTTCAGAATATGATTGAGAACCATGATTGAAGGTAAAGACAGGAGAGGTCCCGTACTCTGAGAATTACGAAAAGTATTTCCAGAAGGCATGTATTGAACATGGAATCATAGGGATATGCTGAGAAAACAATGCGTGTTTATGGCAACGCGGCCACGCCTCGCTTATTTACAGTTATGACAAAGTCGGCTGAGTACAGCTGACAAATTTCAGTTTTGTGAGCCTGATGTGTTTCGGGAGGACCTCCAAAGGACGCGAATTCTTCGGCCGTGGTTAGTCTTGAATGTATTGTGTTTAGTTGACTTACCTTGCAGTATTTATGTCGGTAGTCCGTGACGGCTTTCGTCCACCGATTAGGCTTAACGCTACAGCGTCGCAATGATCTTTTGGTATGTTCCGAGCGATGCAAGTCAGCTAAAAATAGAACAGTGATGAGAATACGTTTGCGGACGCAGGAGCCGGATAAAGAACTGCTAAGAAGGCTAGGGCACAACGATAATTCGTGAGCGCTGTGATTGCTGTGTGTGCGAACCTGCACAACCGGATGTTCGATTTTTTTCTTGCGGGAACCGCTCCCCCCTCCAGCCAAACAGTGGCTTCATTTGTAATCTATTTAAACGTTTCCATCACTGTCGCGCTTATTTAAGCTGCCAGCGGCAAAACAAGATGATGCGCTCTTCCTTGTCATTTGTAGAGTGTGCGCAGAGCGCTGAGACACACCAAGCAAGGTATTTTGGTTGCCTTTCACCCTCGAAGGGCATGGGTGATCGCGATTAGGCGCCACCAATTCCTATATAACGAAATCCTCACTGCCATCTTCAAACATTGAGACGTAATGCCGGCTTTATGTGGTTCGGGTTTCAGACATAGGTGTTAACGTACTCAGTCAAGTGTTAATTTTATTTTGTCAACGAATTATTTTCTATCTTTGAGTAGCCAATTAGTAATTTCTATAAAACCTGGAAAACCTCAACCGATATAGCGTGCGCAGATACAGTAGTAGAATTTAGGAATCTGAAAATTCTTCCATGGTACTGACGCGCATAAAGGAACCGGAAGTGACGTTAAAATAGGAGTCGACTCAGTGTGCCTCCTCTAAATTGTAAGACTGATTTCCCCGCGACGTTTCACTGAGTTATACGCCAGGAAAGCTTGCTAAGCCTATACACCTGCCACAACGTCCTTACGTTCGGAAACAATAAGCTGACTTTGGCGCATAGTTCTTTCAGTTTCTCTTACGCACCGTCCTGAGCGAACCTCCTTCGTTGCCGAACCCACTACAGCCACTAATCTCATCGTCGGTCACCCATCAACTGCCGACGACAGACCTCCCAGGCAGAACAGAGCGGAAACCCCTTTCTCTTTGCCTCAAGGCACTTCCGTTGGACTCCTGAGACGTTTCGGCTCTTCTACCGAAGAGCGGCGTTTAGGCTTTGATAAATTACTGAGCTTCTCACGGCTGATTCCTTTCCCGCCGACGCCGAAACTTTCTCCCGTAGTCTACAACACGAAGTCTATCGCGCGTCGCTTTCACCCCGACCGAACGTGAGGCACTGTCGGGCTTCCGTTCATTAGAGCTGCCCCTCGAGTCCGCGACATCATTCTCTTCGTTGCTTGCAATTGAGCTCCCTCTCGATGAGGGTCTCAATGCCACGTCGGTTTAACGGCTCCGGGACGCGGACGCCAGTCTGACTATGCGCGATGGGTCCCTGGGGAACAGGAGCTCATTTGAAAGTCCTTTGGGCCCGTTTTTCTGTTCGGGAAATTCAGGAAAAGTGCATCTCCAAAGTCCGTAAGTTGCCAGTTGACTTCTGTCTAATGACCACCAATCTCTGGCGTGAAAATTTTGCAAGCATAGACACTTCGATTCGTGACTGTCAACTGGCTAGTAGGTTAGTTTGTGTCTTGAAGCCAATGCTGCGACTTCGGAGAACGGGGGTGACTTATCAAGATTTTGGAAATTTAAGTAGCATCAGTTGAAAGCAAAACGCAAAGAGTCGACAGTTATACAAGGAATCTGAGATTTTTAGAAAGAATTTGAGACAAAAGATAATTTTTGAGTACTTGGTAGAAGAAGCTAAAGGGCAGGGTTAAGCCTCGTGGCTTAGCACATCAACCAGCTCGAGCTTAATTGGCATTTGCAGGAGGAAACTTAGGATTTGTAGCAGCCTCTGCTCTGCATCTATACCGCAAATGCAGACGGTGGCTCAGCCTTCTGTCCCCGCTTTTTTGTTAACATGATTTTGCGTGCTTAGCAAGGCAGTTAACGCCCGCGGTGAGGCACGGTTCCCCAAGTAATGCCAGCAACTGGCTTGACCAGCGCTCATGTTTTTGCTATACTGAACAATTGCAGCGCTCTGCCACAGCACACAAACACATTTTTGCGCTGTCCGGCCCGGGTTCGATCCCGACGTCCGGCGGCTGCGTTTAGATGGAGGCGAAACGAAGAGGCGTCCGTGTGCTGTGCGATATCAGTGCACGGTAAAGATTCTCTGGAGGTCGAAATTACTCCGAAGGCCTGCACTACAGCTCCCCTTTTTCTCTTTCCGCTCTCACTCCCACCTTACTCCCTTTCCTTACGGCGCGGTGCAGGCGCCCACAGAGACAAATGTGACACTGCGTATTTCCTTTCCTGTGAACCATTTATTATTATTATTAGTATTATTTTTGTTATTATTAATATTGGCAGGCACGCTACAATATTCGCTTTGTCATGAAAAAAAAAAAAAAAAAAAAAAAAGATACCTTCACAACGAGTTTGCAATCCTGCTAACTCTTATCACGACCTACCTCCAAAAAGTATGGGCGTCATTGTTTGCTCTCTCCTATTTTGCCTTTTTTGCTAAATTTTTGTTCATTATTTTGTTACTACAGTTGTTTTTTCAGTGACTATAATAAACCGCGTTGGAATACCGAGTAATGAAAAATTTGTCCATTTTGAATGCTAAAGTGTTCCCCTAATAAATTAATTTTTAATTTCTGTTTTAAAATGTGAAAACATCGTTATCCGCCATTAAAAAGTAGGCTTTCTTAGAGGCTGCCTTCAGCGACTCCTTTACCATTGTTTGTTAGATTCGCAACAAATGAGAGGAAATAGAATGGAAATGTCGTATATTTAAATGCCACTCAGATAAAAAAAAAAAAAAAAAAAACAGGGCAGCTTCTCAGCTTTCCTCACCGTGAACTCTCGATAACACCGTGGGCTGTTAAAAGGAAAAAAGAGAACAAAAAACCGGGAGAAAGCATTATGTGCATCCCGCGTTCCTCTTTTCTGCAAATAACGTAGTCAGCGTGAAGCCCACCGAGTGGGACTCGCTCCACCGCAGCACACGTGCCATCAACCATGGTCGGCTTCCAGGGAGGCCATCCCCGAACGTGCGTTGCGCCCTCTGTCCTCCGAGTGTTGCAGACGCTCCCCCGCTGGGTTTTATGTCCCGGGAAGGCTAGCGTGCCGCGTCATTGGCACGCCTGTCGCCGAGAGCTCTGTGCGAGGTCCGCTTGTCTATGTCATGATTTTTATGCGATCGAGCAGCAAAGGGAAGCGTAGACGCAACAGTTCGAGGGTTGGATGTGAACGGCCTGCAGCTCCTCTTCCTCCCTCTGCCCCTCTTTCATTTTCGCTTCTCTATGTTTAGTGGTGTCATCCCTTCTCTTTTATTTCGTATTTTTCCGTGTCGGTCGCCTTCTCTGCTTAGCACTGAAATTAGAAGTTCTTTCGGGTGATGGTCAGGCAATGGTTGGGCTTCCCCTGCTGCTCGTGCCATTTGCTCTCTTCCTGCTTTGGTAATAACACCGCTGCCTTCAGCCGGAAATGACGCTACGAGGGATCATTGGTCGTTGTCTTCCGCCTGACTGACCCTGCTGCTAAGGATGGAGGGCAGCAAATTCTGGCCACTGTGTGAAAGGGATGCAAGGAATGAAGACATGTCGCGGGCTGGAGATCGCATGAGGGAGAGAATTAACGCACTTTTCACACCAATAGCAGCCTATCTTTCTGCGGGGTGAATTCCGCGGATCGGATGTGGTTATTTTAGGCGCTCCGAGACATCAAACTGTTTTTTTTTTCTTTCTTAATCAGTATTTCACCATTACACCTTACAAAATATATGGTAGAAAAAAAGCACACAAATTATGGATTGTTCAGCTGCAAAAATAGTTCTATAGGACAGAAGAAACGCCCGGAGAGTTGTGCAGATTAGAGCAAAGCAAAATGAGCAAAAAGAGATCCGATTCTGAGTGTTCCTCTATGTGAACGGTAGCATGGATTGTTAAAATACCTTACGCCACATTTATTATTGTATAGGTTCACGAGGTGACGTCCTCCCCACAAGTGATATTGCAAACCATAGAAAAAAAAAAAGACCGTCCAAAAAAGAAGCAAGGAATACACCCGATGTTGTTTTCTGACCTCAAGCCCTATACACATGTGAAAACTTTAAAGATCGCAGAAACAGTTCAGTGCCCCTACAGGAATTCCAGATAAATCGGAGCGTCTCTCCTACACAAATGAAGTGAAAAGGACCGTGAGTTTGCTGCTTTCAACCACCCCGTCTAAAAAGAATCATTACAAACCGTCGTGGCAGTTAAAAGTTGAACTGTTGCTTGGCGTTGTTGAATTAACCCAAGAAATGTCGGCAACGAATGATGCGTGGTGCTTGTTGCGAACTCAATACGTTTGCATCTCGCAAAGGAAGAGAGCAGAGAGTGAACATTGGGTATTATATTTTCTAAATATACATCTCGAGGGATCGACTTAAAGTTTGCAAAAAGTGATATCGCGGAAAATGGTTTGGTCATGCTGCGTTGTTCACTGCAACTATAAGCTATATGAAAAAGGCGATAGCCAAGAAAACACCTCCCCGACGGGTCGTATGGAAACCCACTGAGAGAACCTGTCAGCTGGACCTTTGGGGTATAAGGAAATTCTGTCTCTAACCCAGTGATGCAGAATGATTCTGACGGGAGAATCTCTTTTCTCGCCCGGCTATGAGAGGCCGATTGTCAACAGGAGATCTCTGAAGGGTTAAAGGGATGGAAAATCTCGCTGCGCTCTTGGCGTTCGTGAAGTATCCAGGTATCAAGGGCTAATAAGACAGGATCTATCTTGCTTTCAAATTTCCGCCAAGCAAAGTTTAGCTGCTTTTTATCGCGCCGTCCCAAATAGAGAGTTCGAAAGCTTGCGTAAGTTGATAGCCAATAAGCATGGAACTGCTCGATTACGCTTAATGGCAGTGACAAAATTGTCGCGTTTTCTTTCAAAATTTGTCGCTCACTCAAGGCCCCCACGTTCCGCGCATTTCTTCAGTACTCTGCAGAAGACTAACATATTTCTCATTATCAGCGTCAATCGCCGTACTAAAATGTTCTGCTTTCTTTCCAGGCGGTAATATCAAAATTTAGACAAGGTTTCTAGTTGTCCTCTCACAAAAGCCATATCACAATTTGCAAGAAACGCCAGGTACACGAGGACTGCATCTTTCAAACTGTGTCACTATTAATCACTTTGACAGATGCCTTAGAAAACTGTTTTGCTATGAAGTTCAGAGTACTTTCTTTTTACTAACAATCTCTAGGATCCAGACTGTCTCCTTCTACATCCTGTAGAAGAGCTTTTGTTAGGTCGTGTCCACAGCGTGTTCCCCGCTTAACGATTGGGTAGCATTACAGCCCTATATTTTTAGCAACTGCTGATTTCTCTACTCTATATAGTGTTAAATGTGTCGAAAGAGCACTGTCATTGGCAGAAAAAAGCCAAATTTATTAGATTACATTCATGAGAGTGTTTTCCCCTAGTAAGCACAACAATTTTGTCAGCGTTGATCACCAAATCAGACGAAGTATTGTCACTGAAGTGAAAATATGGACGTATTTACGTATCATTTAAAGACGTGGCTTGTTTTATTTTCGGGACCCCTCACCCCATACATGGCTTTCAGAGCAGAAAGAAAAGAGAAAGTGAACACGGTCTTTTAGAGTTGATTACAAAACTGCAGTTTAACTCCCCGAAGCGGCATACGGGCTAAAAAAGGGCACTGGGCTCTAGATTATTTTCAAGTGTAGGGATTATTTAACGTGCACAGAGGACAAAAACCCCTCTACCATTTCTGTACTTCATCTTAAAAATTTGGCCGCCGTCGCTGGGACAGATTTCCTACCTTGGTATCAGGAGCAGATGTACAAAGGCACGAAGCCACAGCGACGGGTTCAATACTAATCATTCCCTTTCCTATCGCTTGACTACTAATCGGCACGTGCGCGGCAGTGTGGAAAGGGATACGGGCTGTACCCTTTTAAATAGTTGTGTCTTTCCTAAAGCCCCCTTGTGTGCGTCATTAAGGGCTTATTCCCTGCATGAGTTTTTCCTCTGTTGGGCACTGATGTCCCAAAAAAGCCTGGTTTCTTGGCATACTCCCAGTGCCCGTTGGCACCCATGGGTAAACAGAGTGAGGGGCACAGCAGTATCCTCGACTGCAAACTGGATTTGGCAGCGGGTGGTTCCGCTGAATAGCCCGGGGGTCTTTTACTGCCACTCAGTTCTCCTTCGAATTCTGATCCCTCCCTCTGTCTAGCTTTTCACTTTCACGCTATGCATCGGTAGAGTGCCCATTTCCTACCGCTGTGCTGTTCACTTCGGCTGGTCTTTTTGCTTCCTAGCAACATTCGGCAACTGAGGTTCATTACTTGTTTTGAGGTGTTTGTTTTGCTCAATTTCCTGCACTTGTGCGCGACGCTTTCCCCGTGGTGACAACGCCAGCGAGCAGTGGCTCTCCCGTTCACAGAGTACCACTCCGCGTTTCGTTTAACGCCTCTTTGCACCTGCCGTAGAAATATGTAGAAGAGCTTAGGCCATTTACCTCTCCCCTGGAACATTGCGCTTTGATCTAAAAATTTCAAGTAGAACGCTGACACTTTGGAACACAGACTTCCTTTCAGTAAACCAATATGTTTCCTAGCGCACTGTCGCATTTTCGAACTTCCAAACTACGGTACTTTCTCAATTCCTTCCGGTGGAGTGTTGGTCTTATATAACGGCCTGGCGAAATATCTAGCTGGCATTCTTGATCTTCGGTGGCAAATCCCGATCTCAAAGGCGGAAGAAATGCGATGCCAAATGAATAAAAAAGTATTGTAGAATCAGTAAATATACATTTACGGTGGCAGTCTGCACTGCCGAAGAAACCCAGAAGATTTACGTGTATTTGGTAGGCAGCATCTGGGACGTCAGGATGTAAGCAGTCCTGGGATAGCCGTATAAAGAAGACGCTGCGATTGGTTTAACGAGAATGCGGAATAAGGATCGGAAGAGGGAAAACCCGACATAAGCAGGATAAGCTTAAGGCATTCGAGAAAGGCATTTATATCAGAATTCGCATGTCTTTGAGGAGAGAAGGCTAGGGTCGTCAAAGTTAAAAAAAAAACAGCAGATTTTGTCGCTCCGACATCGACACCTGCGACAAGAAGAAAAGTGGAGGACGTTGTACATACCGCGTTAGTCCTGGTTTAGCTGCGCTGACCTTGCCCAGGTTTGACCTCTGCAATAAGGAGGAGCTTGTGCACTATATAGCTCGTCGTAGCACTGGTAGAACACAGTAGGAAGACGGCGTCGGAATGCAGCCGCCATGCTAATGTCAAGAAAGTTGAGTACATAGAGACTAATCGCTCTCAAGCACAGGAGAGTGTACATTGCTAAATTTGAATATAATATATTAATGCTTTTGCAGGCAGTGCACAGGTGTCGCCCAGTACATCTCTAAACTAGATCATTTGATTTCTGTTATGCAAAACATTGCTCGTAATTCCCCGAGACAGCCAGATTCAATATAATGCGAAATTAACAAATACTGTGGCAGCAATGCACGTACTACGCTCATCACCGATGCTTCCACAGGTAATATTGATGACCCTGATAGAGTATATAAACAAGGTTTTTTTTCTGCGGCACAACTGGCCTCAACGCATCCGGTACATGTGGAGATGGTAGAGGAATCTGGTTTATCGCCCTTTCGCCAGCCATCAGCGACTGCTAACTTTTTATTAGCTATATTAGCGTCTTTGCGTTTACGATGGGATCTTTCAAACACAATAATCGCCGCTAAATTTAACTAGCATCCACATTAAGCTAAACCCAATAAACGCCAAGCATTGTGCTGTGCCCATTCATTCAAACTGGTGAAAAAAGAGAATGGAAGGCCTTATCATGCTACATTGTTACGTAGCGTGATCCGAACAGCCTAAAAAACGCAAAGGCCGGAACCTAAAACTGTTAATGCAAGGCGTAATAAACGACTATAGTGGACAGGATTAAGCCCGTCAGCAAAGGTTTCACTACAGGATAGACAAAAATACTCCTCCAGGCAGCCGTATTCAATAATTCATTTTTGCTCTTGTTTTTATTATCACTGTCTTGTATTTCAAAACACCTGCCTGCTCCAACATCAGGGAAATTATCGGGTACGAAGTACAGAAAGATGTTTCAGGATGCTAATGCATCTGTTAGCCTCCTTGTGCTTCTAAGAAATACGAGACAATCGCGTTTGGTATCGGTGACATGGCGTCGAAAGTCAGTCAGAGCTTGTTTTAGCGTTGTCCCTTCTAATTTACGTCCATTCTTGTCCTCGTAAGATCATTTAAAAAAGGTGAAAAGACTGGAAAAAGGCTAGAAACACTATGACTAGGTGAGTCATAGGCTCCATCACTATTTCTGTTGGCTGACGAACTTGAGAGACCCGTTGAGGAGACTCGAACCTTGCAGCATGCTATACCAGACCAACTTTTAATTAACCGCGAGAGGCCACCTGGTTGTGACCTCAAGAAGCAGCCCAACCAATCAGAGTCACGCTGCAAACAGGTGGGGCTAAGATCACTGGTCAGTGTCGGTGAGAGTACGAGTGATTTCGCACTAATATCATCGAACACTGAACACAAAAAAATCGAACAAAAATTCGAACCACCGATATTGCGAAATACAGTTTTCCCGTAAGTCTTTCCCAAATAGTGAGAAAACCCGTTGACATTTGTCAACCAGTTCTGCCCACTTTGTTGTAAACAATCCCATCAGCCTATTTTGTAGTCTTCCATTTGAGGGTCAATTCGGTTCTTCGGATCCACGTGTCCGCCCTCTTTCACGCATGGTCTGCGGACCCCGTCTGCTGCGTCCTGGCACGAGCCAAATATGAAAATTGCGAGATAGCTGTATTTTACGGTGCCTACGCCTCATCTCGACTGCGGATGCTCAAAAGGGTAGGCGCCTCAATGGCCCCCGCCGTGTGCTACAAGGAGAATGCCAGAGAGCATCGTAGGCAACGATGTACTCGCATCTCCCTCTGTCGGCCACCGAAATGGTAGTCATCTGGAGCCCCTCTGATGACTTACGGGACACGTAGGGTTATTGCTTTGAAAAGAGGAAAGTGGCTGGGTTACAATCAATGCACAGAAGAGGAAAAGGGACCAGGAAACATGTTTAAGGCAAATGGAGCGAATAACAGATATAGGGGTGGGCGCTGTTGAGCGCTAAAGTACGGAGCCATGTACACGCGTATCCTCTTGTAGCCTAATTTAGTTATATCGCGTGGAATTTTGCACGACCCCACCTCGTGGGAGACGTGACGGTTTTCAAGCGGGAGGCTGTTTCTGAGGATTGTTCCCGGTGATTGAGTTTTTGCTGCCAAAATACCATAGGCGCCGAGCTTTGGGGTCTTATTTGGCAGAGAGTCTGTTCGGTTATTTACAAGTCTGCTCTGTGGCGAAAGCAGATGGGGATGTAGGGACGTCGCTTCGTTCGGGTTATTAGAGAAGGGAGCGAAGAAAGGGTGGATTGGAGCAGATAAGGAGGAGCACCACTGCAGTTGGTGAGCTTTCAATTACGCAATTCAAAACAGGTCGAAAGAAAGCCCACAACGGCTCTCCCAATATAGTCTGCGCAATTTTCGTGCGCGCATCTATTTAAACAAAATGAGCGTAAGCCGTGTTCTATAAATTGTTGATGCACAGTAGACAAGAGATTGAAGAGCAGACGTCGTATAATTTTGTAAATGTGTTCCTTCCAACGTTCCGGAAACATAGTGAGCTTTTGTGACGGAGCTAGCGAGCGAGTGAATGAGTAAGTGAGTTAGGGAGAAGCAAAGGAGGGATCGAGTGGGATTACCGATTGTTTTTCTTGGGGATTCAGAAAAGCTAGTAGGCATCCTCGCCCGCTGACACCTCGCCACATAATCCTGTGCGCTCCGGACTCGCACGCGTACTTCATTTTCCTTTTCAGAGTGAGAGTGCACTCAGATGCAACACGAATGCGCATGTTCGGCCGTTGCGTCACGAGGTGCTATCTGATGGATCGCGGCGCCGCAACTAGATAAGCGCGGAGCCAGCAGGTAAGGGGTGATTTCTGGTGCAGCGCTCCTGAAAAACAGACACGTCATAGAGTACTATATAGGTATATAAAGAGAGGACGCTCCCATAGGCCCCAGCGGCACACTTTGGATTTCAGCACACAGCGGAATCGGCGAAGCGTGCCAGCCTCAGAGCGGGCCGCTTCAAAACGCCAAATCTCGGAGGCCGAAATGTTACTTTAGATTTTTTTTTTTTTCGCTTGCGTCTCAACCAAGCACACAAGATACTGTCGTGTACAAGATAGCAAAGACATGCGTTAAGACTAAGATCAAGGAAAAGGAGCAATACCACGGCGGCTTACTGTTACAAAGAATATCAGCAAAGAGGCATCAACCCACTCTCGCGCCCCTTTTATATGGCATGACAGAGACGCAAAAAGTATTCGCACGGGCATATGGGGCTATGGACAAAGCAGAACCCTTTGAATCTGGAAGTTGCGGCGCATGCCACCTAGCCGTGACAATTATACTATTTGCACTTAATATTATCTCACTTTTAGTGACCAAATAATCTATATTCCGTTACTTTTCCTGTCTACAGTCTATTTTTAACTACATACAGTCCTGAAGCTAAAAGTTTTATTTTTTTTTTGTAGGGCCAACGCCGTCAGGCGGAGTCGTGGAACCTCGAGCTGAGCAGCAAATGGCGTTGAGTTTCCTCTCTTTATATATATATATCTTACTCTACGGACACGTTGCCGGCGGGCCCCGTGGAGCGACGGACCATCGTGACGTTCCCGGACCGCACCGGAGGAGAGAGAGAAAGGGAGAGAAACAAGTTCTCAAGCCGAGTTAGTGCGATGGCATAAGTAAAAAAAAAAGTCCCTCGTATATACACTGTAGTATATCAACGCCGGTTAAAGAAGCTCAAGCAGCGGTCGCAGCCTGGAGTCGTGCCATAGGCTTAATTCATTACGGTTGCCTTACGTCGCCACGTGGGTTTACGGTGAAAGTTCTCAGGCACGTTATTCGTGGCAGATGTTTTCTTACAGCGTACAAGAGAAAAATCTCTTGACGTATGAGTAGAATGAATTTCGCTCGCCGGAAGAATTTATAAACTCATAGAGCGAAACGGGCCACACAGAAGCAGACAGCTAGATGTTTAACGATGACGGAGCATGTTATTTTTCGCTCCCTGTACGTTGACGAAAAATTCATAAGCTAATCACTTGGATATGCATATCGTATGAAATATATTTTATGTCTTTAAAGAAGAAAATATTTCTAGCGTAAAAAGGCTTTCACTCGGCCGTAGCAAGCTTCACATTAATTTGGCTTCGGCAAGCTTATGTGTCATCTTCTAACGGATTCTCCTCAAATATTTTGCTATCTACCAACAAAAGCGGGCATGATTTATAATCCATATCAAGCTGCATATTCTGTGAAATAAACATCAGTTGCTAGTCAGCGTTTTTATTCATCCCTCTCGTCCGTGTTTCCATGTGCGGAGTATAATACAATTTGCTTATCACGCCATAGAGCACTCACTTTGAAATACACAAAAAGGGAGCCACCACTGAAAGGGTTTGAGAACAACGCAGGTGGCCCGGTCAACTCTCTCACGATTCTCAGCCGACGCATCTACGCGCGGCCTCCGCCATCCCGCCAAATTTCAGCTCGTGTCTTATGTCCTCGTAAACTTTGGCGAGCGGAGCCCTTAATTCGAACTTCCTGATTCCAGCTTAGAAGTGCCCCCTGGGGATCCATGAAGAGTACTCCACCGACTCAGACACCGAAAGGTAATGGCTAATTCAGGGCACGGAGGGCACGGCTATAGGAACGGTATGCGCGAGAACTGACCAGAACGCAGTCAGCGCTAGATTCTCGCTGGTCCCACCTCAGTCTTAATTGGATGCATAGCGCGCATCGGCATCGTGACGACTTTAAGGGCTCCTCTTCTCACTGCATCCTCGCAGAGGCTAGATCCCAATGTCGAGACACAGGAAGCAGCGCTGAAATACTGATGTCGTTCGCGTGAATGATCCAGGGCAATTCTAAAGTTTGGATGGGGTTCCATATCGACGAAGACCGAAGAGGTGAGACAAGCCTCTACAATATACACCTCTTCGTCTCCATTAGCCTAGCAGTGGACGGAGCAGCGCTACTGCAGTCGAGGGTAATGAGGAAACGCACACTAGCGCTTAGTCACCGCATGGTCTTATCTGCGTACAGATAACGAGGAAGGACTCAGGAGTACTGCGCGGACTGATAATCAGGCTCATTTGTATACGGCAGCTCGCGTTTGACTACGATCCTAGGCTTAGGGTCAGCGATTTGATTATAAGCACCGTATGACACTGCCGCATTGGAACGGCCGCGTTCTTTAATGAACTGAGGAGCCTCGGTGCACATGACCTGCCCTGCTAATTCTGTCCGTGGCGTAGGATTAACCAACCTGACAGCAACCCCTTGTCTGCAGCAGTTTTTTTTTTTGTTTACGTAAGCAAGGCTGATATGCGGTCACTCCTAAATTCACATTATAAAGGGCGTGCCGTTGAGTTCAAGCGTCTAGTCTTTCCTGTCATTAACAGATGGCAGCAGGGAATATTTGTCCCCCCCTAGGCCGAGATGCGAATTAGTGAGATGGAAGTTTCTCATCATATATCTATATACGCAACTGTGCTCCTTCAAAAGCAGCTATAATCGCAAGCAACTGCAAAATGACCTACACGCCGCCAGTATATCCTATTGCACACCTCCTTGCAGTAGTACAGATATGTTGGGACCTATTTGCACGCTGCCAATCCTGGAGCAGATGCATGAAGAAGGCTTACACCATTGCACTCAGCTCAGCATCCTTCAAGTTTATGGATTGCAAGGAAGCTTCATGTGCAATCAGGATATGCTGGCCATCAACTACATGCTGCGACAGTTTAACATAGAACAGAAGCGCAAATGGCCCTTATAACCTATGCAAATTAAGCAGCTTCACTTTTGGGCTACTGCCATCTTCGAAAATTGCGTTTCTTCCATTTTTACGCGTGTTATTGACCCAGTTTGGTGTTTTTTTTTGTTTGCTCTTCTAGAAGAAAAGTACCAAAATGTGTTCGAGCTCGCAGGGAATGCCGGCATCGTAGTCGACAGAGAGAAAATGCGCGAAATATTACACTACCTCTTAAATATTGTTTTTACAGCAGAGCTGTTTAGGAGAAAAAAATGGAATATTGTACACAAATCACCATGTCAACTGAATGCGCATACATAATTTCATTTGCAGCTTTGACTTACCCTGCAATCCATTAATTAGGAGAAGCAAGCATTCAGCTGCATTGAGCGGGTTGACGTCATGTGATTGCAATAGATTTTATGTAGCTCGATTATTCGCATGGGTGACAAAAAGTTATTCCGCATTTGTTTTTGTGGACGCATGGCTGCTTTATTTTGCGCAGTAAATGCATACGCTCCTAATAACACATTCTCAAGAGCCCAGCTTATCTCTTCGACCATCATTCTTGCGCATACTCCGAAGTAATTGAATATATAGAATAATTAATAACTGATGCGAGAAACAACAGCAGTGCTTAGCCTATTTTCGTTTGTTACATGTGCGATAGATGCTGCTGCCGGTTTCCAAGGTGACCCCATGGTATGATGGGTAAAGACGTTTGCGCGAAAGCTACGAAGCGGGTTGGAATCTCTTTATCTTCTCAGTGCACAGCGACCTAGCCGACCATTACGGCTGGTGACCTCTATCAAGAACTACAGTAAATGGGCATGATCTCGCTCACTGTAGTAAAAGGGGTGCTTTAAAACCGCAGAGAGTTGTAAAATGTAAGACACAGACGGCTGCCTAGTCTGGTAACATGCAGAGTTAGTTTATAGGCAACATATGGGCTCTCGTAGGAAGTCTACGTAATCACTGAAATTGTACGTCTAGCGTTTCGAAGATAGATAAGCCGCGGCTTCATCCTTGGTGTCATAGGCGTGGGCTGGAATGATGTCAGCAGGTAACCTTGCCACCATAATGATGCCACATGAAGCCACTGCCCTGTGCCGTGGTTGCTCACAGTAGCTTCTCGTCCGGCATGGTCAACTTGTTATCAGTATCACTGTTCTTTTTAGTTGGGAGTTCTTCGAATTCTCTCCTGTCTTTCCCACTTAGGGGAATACAGCACAGAAAAGGAAATGGCAAAACAGAAACAGACAAACAGCATGGGGACAAAACTGCCCGTGTAAAATCAGCACGCATAAAGAAAAACACTGGAGCATTACAACACAACAACAACAAAACAACGTGCGAAGAATACAAAACAGTAATCTGAACGAACAGCATGACGGCAAAAAGCTCTGCGCAGTGCGGTGCAACACTGCGAAAGTGGTGGATTGCCATAGTAAGAAAGCAACGCATACCGCAGGATAAGAAAGCAAAGGATAAGAAAGCAACGCATACCGCAGCGAAGTTCGAAGTTGGAGACTGTTATTCTCTTTAAATAGTTAAATCAGTAAAGGTCATGGTTTAGTTTCTCAACGGATTAGAAATTGTGATAAGGGGGAGACTACTAGGCAAATTTTAACCTTTTCGCTGCTTGATGAAAATAACACGTTTTCTTTTTTCTTCGCTCTATAAATATATTGAATTGTGCACGAGTCAGTTTATTCCCTTGAATATGTCTATCCCCCGTGTATTGTATTGTCACTGCGCTGTGTTTTTTTGTACTGTCTTGAGTTCTGTTGTGTGATTTTATTTCATGGTGGCGTTTCATGACGCATGCCAACACTGCCTCTCTGTTTAGACACCCTCTCCTCAAGTGGCACTTGGAGGCCTCTTCTGCCGAAATATATTTCAGTGCGCCTAATTTGCGCATTCCTTAAGGTCCACCTTTTTAGGGCATGATGCAACCACTTTAATGACTCCAATTCGAGGCTCCCTATTCCAATTTATATACCTGTTTATAAACTGTGCTGCTCGCCAAACAACTGCTCTCAAATTTTGCCCCTATATATTACTCTTCATCTCTATAAATATATTATATGCAAGAACACCCGACATAGATATATAGCACCGCTTTAACCAAGACGTCTGAGCGTCTCTGCATGGCCTAGAGGGCTTGCATGTGTGATTTGGGATCAAAAGCTACCACGCCCGATCCCCATATGCCCTTCCCATGTCATTGCTGCCGAGTTGGCCGGTGGGAACGGGCTGAAATCTATACTATTCCCCATGCCTGCCATCAGTGTGACCTGTCAACTTCCGCATTATACATTAAACTTCACCTTTAAGTGTAGGACGCGAAGGCGTTAAGGCATCTCTCAGGATCCCGCCGCTACCATTTAGCAAGCTGCGTCAGTTATCTCTGTTCCGGGTGATCATGGCGGATTTCGGACGCCTGAACAAACTCATGCGCACCAAACTCTCCAGTGCCACCTGTAACACTCTTTTATGCAATGACCCCTCGGTCCACCATTTATCATCACACTAGTTACGCCAACGGCCTTCGAGCCAGGAAAGAATTGTGCTCTTAAATGTTACGGTGCTTGAATTACTTATCTACATGTTGCCCCACCGCGACATCTCAGTGGTTAAGGCGCTCGACTACTGAGCCGGGGTGCATTGATCGGATCCCGAAAACGGCGGCCACGTTGCCACGTTCTTCGAATTAGACGCAGTTCAAGGCGCCCCTTTACTTTGCGGTGTACCGGCGGAAGCAAATATATTGCACGGAGAAAATGCTAATTTATGTCACTAAGGATAAGCTAGCAACAATTAAGGTAAAGAAACGTCTGGCTGATCTCAGGACAAACACAAGCTCAGTTTATGAAATGGCGTCAGCTTAATAGTCATGAGTTTTGGTAGAATAAATCGCTGCACTATAGAAATGTGGCACAAATGTCAGTAACTGAAAACGCGATTCACATCTTCATTTTAAATGACACTGCCTACAGACTGCTAAAACTAGCTACACCTTTTTCAAAACACAGTCTTCTTCCGCGCAATACGTATTACGCATTCCATAGCTGATAACATTAGCAGTAATTAACACAAAAACTGCATCAATGGAGTCCTGCACTCAGGAAGCAAACGTATTGATTTCATGATTGCATATCTGACGCAGTAAAATGATGCGCAGTATTTTCTAAAAAGCCTGACTTTGAGGTCGAGCATGCACAGCTACAACCTTACAATATAGCGTGATGTAAGAAGGAGCCCTCAAACACAACGGTATTTTATATGAGGTCTGAAAGCTCGTACGCGAAATTTCTTTACGGTTTGTACGCGGTTTCTTACCCTTCACGAAAAATCCTTTGCTTTTCCAACTCGTGTGAGCCAGGCGAAGGAAAATTGATATCTAAAATCTTGTCGTTTTCAAAAACGTAACGCAATGTAACTGAGAGCGACATGTTTACACCACAAACGAGTTCTTGATTCGGATGTTCCTTTTCCAACTTCATGTGGCGTAGCTCGGTCCGAAATGAGTGGCTTAAGGTTCTGGCATAAACAAACTAGGCGACAACAGATATTTTGCATCAACCCACTGGCGTTCTTACTTTAATATGCGGCATTTCTATCCATACAACCATAAGAGCCGCAGCAGACTTTGCGTTCATACGCTCCCAAGAGCAGCGAGCAAATAGTGCGCCTATTTTAAGTGCACATCGTATTCTATTCTTGTTATCGACCTGGGCCTGTTGTCTTTCCCTCAGTCAGACAAGCTGAATCAGATCGCAGCGTGCAACGCGCGTATAAAGCCGGTCTACTGATTTGTGTTTGCATTTCTTTCCTACTTTCTACGCCCAAACAGGGGCGCGTGTTTGCACGCTTGTGGTAGCATGCAAGCATTGAAAGGGAAACGCAAGCCCGCTGTGCTCGACCCTTTCATTATTGGCGGGTTCCACCTTCATTCCAGCTTCCAAAAAGAGTGACGGTGTCGTTCTAGACTACGTCAATTTATGCGCTTTCCATTAGCCACTAGTCGGACGTCTCTGTTCTCTATGCTGAATGAAACAGCCGAGTAGACTATAGTTGAGACACGAAAGCTGTGGCTGGGAGCGCCTTTTGTTTCATGGACGTTAGGGGATTTGTTTGAATAGCGCGATCACAGCGGCCCGCCTATTCATTTGAGCTGTTCTACTTGCGTGTTTACCTTGGGGAAGAATAAGAGAGAAGGGATTGGCGTGGTTGTTTCTCCTGTGATCGCGTGCGTGCTGGCAATTTTCCGCCTTGGGTCTAACGTCAACAATAAAATGCGAGCTTCGCAGCGTTTTTGTTTCCCGACTTGTCAACACAATGGTTCTTAGGTCTTTGCTTTTAGAGTAGAGATCGAAACGGGGGATGGCTGCTCCCCAACTGCGTTTCTCTCCAAGCGTACATCCCTGTGAAGAAAGGCTTCACTTGTCTTTTCTCTGAAACCTGACCACAAAAAACTGAAAGCGTACTTACACCTACGGTGGAAAATATCTCGGTAATATTTGTTCCTGGCGCAAGCATAGCAGCTTTGGGAGGGGGAATGGAGGATTTTAATTCCCACAAGTGCCATCCCAATTGGAAGCAATGGAAAGGCACGGCCACGCAGAAATGCCATTCAAGATCTCGCATAGTCGCTACTGTTGTCTCCAAAGGATCCAGCGATTTTCCAGTCCATCCCACTCTCTCCAAATTGTTACTGTAAACGGAAAAGTGAATTTCAGGTTGTCTGGTACAGAGCTGTGCATGCTGAACTCTTTGGTCAGAAAAAAATGGAAACAGATTCCTAGGATGCAGCACTTTGTTCCAATTCGTTGTAAAAGGAACTATAAATTTCAGGTTGTCTGGTAGACAGCAATGCTCGCAGCAATGATGGCAGCATCGACTCTTTAAGGCCATGTGCGATACCTTTAGAGAAGCCCGAAAAGGAGTGGTTGTCGTCAAAAGCGGCGGACACGGCCACGTGATGATAGTCCTGGCTTGGCGTACCAATGATTTATGTCTGAATTCAAATCAGATAACAGGACGTTGTTTTTTTTCTTCGCACAAGCTATTGCTCGCAACTGTACAGGAAAGGGCGGATGCCCCGAAATTGCGCGAACATCGCTGCTAAGGCGGGTCAGTGCGAGACGGGGATGCCACCTTGGGGCTTTGCCTGACGAAATTGAATCGTGATGACAAACTTGGGGAGAGGTTTAAAAATATTTCCTCGAGCGGCTGAAAAACAAGTCGATTGTTAAACTGCAGTATAATGTATAGAGTCGCTTTACACCATAATGAAAGGTGTTACGTGTTCTGAAGAAGCTCGGATAGCTGGGAATCGCTCACTTCGGGCGCTTCTTTAAACTGAACGATTTGAACTCGAAAGGTAAGCTAAGTTATTTTAAACTGCAAAGTTTACCTGTTAGGTTGTCACTACTGAGTGCTGCTTTTTACTCCCGAGATTCCCGAGTCGCTTCATGAAGAACTCAATAATTCGAACACAGAAAAAAGACATGAAAGGATGCCTACGAGAGCCGCAACTTCGTGAGAAATTAAAGAAAGAAATAGAAAGCCAGGTAAGAGAAGTCAATACATGAGGAATCGCTGACATCAGGGAGAGAAAATGAGCGTCATATCTCGCACTGAAATCATCTTCGATTGTACACCTTCACTATCGGTCTAATGGCTGAAGTCAGTCCATTGGAACAGAGAACTGGAAACAAGAAAAACTGCGTTTCTATGCACATAAAGGAGCAACACCCGCGCGCGTGAAAGATATACACAAACATCGTACTTTGCCACTCCCAGAAATTGACCGGCGCTTGCTGGCATTACAGCGTGCGGAAAGGACGAAATTAATTCGTTTCGTATTAACGCAAAACAATCGACGCCCTTTCGACCGAGCCTTGCAGGAAGCCTTGGAACAACAGAAACTGCGAAACGTGAGATAAAAATCCTGGAATAAATTGCACACACACCTGCATGTGCGGCTAGACGGAGCGCTCGCTCGAGCCAGCCTCTTTTTGTGGTTTCTACGCCTGCTGCCAAGCAGACCACTCTCTGATTGCACTTTCGTGCAACCGGGAGAAATATTGCGATCGTTAAATATAGAAGAAACACTGGATATGCAAGCAAAAAGGTATTCTGCAGCCGGCGTCTGAGGGGTATTCTGTTTTATATTTAGTAAGAATCAAGGCGAACCGAGGTGGAGCGGTGTCGAGAGGCGTGCTCCCGGGCAACATGTAGCGCCAGCTGCCTTTTCTTTTGAGAACAAGAGCGGAGTAGCGTTTCTTCACTGTAGTGAGCAGCAGGTAAAGCGCTGCCACTGTGGCGTGTCTGAGCGAGACGCGCTGTAGTCTACCGGCTCGCAATTAGGATAATTGACCGCGTGGCCCCGCGTGTAACACACAGGACCAGGAGAGGGATTTCGCGACGGTGTGTGGTCTGCGGTCACATAGCTTAGATGAAAACGGGAATGCTCAGGCCAGGGAGAATGCTGTGTTGCTGTCCCTCTCTCGTGACACTGGAAGACAGTGGTAGTGGAGAAATGAGAGTTAAACAAAAACACTCAAAACACGATGTAGGAGTTTATATGTTTTAATATTTCTGTTTCCGGGACCTAATGCGCCAAGTCGTCGGGGGTGTACCTTCAGTGGTCCGCCTCGTGTTCTCGTATAAATTGAGGACGCTGGCAGGATTGCTGGCGTTCGCCTCGACCCAGAGTTTTCTTTTTTGCGTGTGTGTGGCAGTACCGAGGTAAGCAAAGTAGTTATCTTATATTTCGTTCGGTCTTCTGTGCATTTCCAGTTACTGGCTAACCCGCCATGACCAAGCCGTGCATAGTGTAGAGGAATTGATCATCGTCACAAAATGTTACCCAGTGCTTTTTGAAATTCACGTATAAAACAATATTTAAATGCATCCTATTTTTTTTGCACTTTACCACATTTGATAAATGCCCGAAAAAAAGTAGTAAAAAAGCGGTGTACTTCAGGATGGAACATGTTTCAGAGCACTATCCTGGTTTTACAGTAAGAAAATGTGTATATTTCTGCACAATAATTGCAACCGCGAACGGAGTACTATAATATAGTATCGGTAGATAACGGAAAAGCCTTCGAACTGATCAAAACCTGAGCCGCCTTGCAGAAAGTGCGAAAGTAGGGTGTAACCGAACCATATGCGAAAGTACTGGAAGATGAATGTAGTGGCTGCACAGCAACCAACAACTATTGTCCTGCTTAGGGAAACGTTCTCATAGGTAAGGTTTTTAGGCAAGCACACAGGATCTCAGCCGTTCTATTTAAAATCTTGTTTAGAGAAAGCAGACTTGGCAAGGAATAGTTACGAAGAATTGTTGATGCGGGATTTCTCAGTAATATGTGATTCGCTGATAACATTGCCTTCCTAAGAAACAAATGGGATGAATTGCAAGCCATCAATGACTTACACTTGAAAAGCTGAATGGCTTGGTTTGGTTTATAGGGTTAAACGTTCAAAAGCGACTAAGGCTATGAGAGACGCCGTAGTAGAGGACGCCGGAGATTTCGACCACCTAGGGTCCATTAACTTGCAGTGTCATTGCACAGAACACACCGACGCCTTAATTGCTTTTCGCCTCCATCTAAAAGTGGCGGGCTTGGCCAGAATTCGATCCCGCATACTTGCCTACAGGCCTACAGCGCCCTTGCCACAGTGACATCACGGCGGAGTGCAAAGAAGAATGGTAGGCCTAAAAAATAATGTGCCGAACACTAAAGTAATATTCAGCAGTCTCGGTAAGGAACATCAGTTTGCAATAGGTAGAAAGGCGCTGAAAGCCGTAAGCGAATACGCCGACTTTTCGAGGAGTAGTAACCGCAGATCCGGTCCACGAAAAGGAAGGAAATGACCAGACGACATTGATTTTCCTATACCGCATTTGTAAAACACTCAGGCCATGAATAGCAGGTTACCAGTATCCTTCAGAAGAAAATTTAGGACAGCCGTATCTTACCGGTACGCTCCTATAGGGTAGAAATGCAGAGGTTAAGGAAAAATGAGGACAAGGCAAATAGCTCTGGAATGACCTGTGTAACATTAAGAAGCAGAATCGCGTTTTGTGTGTTAATGAACAAACTCCAGTTAATGTGCATTCTAGGCGAAATCAAGAAGGGGTGGGCCTGGGCAGGACATATAGTGTGAATAGGGGATAAGGGATGGTCGCTCTGGGCAACCTATTGGATTCCACGGCGAAGAAAGCGTATAAGGGGTCAATAGAAAGTTACATAGGCAGAGGCATCAGGAAGCGGGCAGCGGTGAAATGTACGCAGTTGATACAACATCCAGATAATAGGAGGGATATGGGACAAGCGATTTACCCTCAGACGTCGCATACAGTCAGGATGCTGCTAATGATAATGAAGATGGAGTATCTGCATTTCTTAGTGCCGAGAGCTTCACAGAGAGCTTATTTCAATCAAAAGCTCGCAATGCCCACAAAGTGCAGCAGAGGCAACACGAACAAAAAAAAGATGTAAGAGATATTTAAAGCCTCATCTTCACGCTGCGCCTACTCAGCTGTGGCTATATAGTAACTGGCGTTTCTTTTTGCGCACTAATATATGTTAGGCCCTTTAGTAAGCGACTGAACCGAAGCTTTAAAAAAGTATAATTGATGTTTAAAAATCGAGTAATGCGAGCTCTGGTTATGTTGTTTTGAAATAACACCACGTGTATTGAAATGAAAACAGTTCAATGTAAGCCACGTGCAAGTCACCGAAAGACAACCTATGCTTCAGGCACGCGACCGATAAGCGCTTTGCGCCCGAATGTGGTCTACCTCATTTGAATTTCAGCCAATGAGCTGTTGGGTAGGCCTGTAAAGTTGTGCTCACTTAACGTGAGGCACGGCAGTCACTTTTTTTTTCTTTACTGTGAGTTCAACAGCCGTAGCATCCCTCACCTAAATATCTTTCAGTCTGTGTGGCGCATTTCGATCCTGCGACATATATTAAATTTCGCTCCAGTAGCACTGGCGTCAAAACTCCCAACGTAATAAACATAAATTAACGGAGTCTGACTCCAGAAACAGATGCCAAAATGGTCGTTTATTACTCCTGAGCTGTGGGTGTGTGCATGTTGAAAAGAATGACAGTACTATATTTTACCAATAGGCCATGATAATAGCGACGTTATTTGGTGCATGGCGCCGCGGTGACCAGTTGAATCCTTTAAGGTTATGCCCTGACTGCCATAGTTTCGAACAAGGTGCCCTTAATTTTCTTGTTTGGCTCTGCAGTCGAAATCACCTATAAATTTTGAACAAAAGGATGTTAGAAACATAAGCAGCGACCGATAACTTCCAAAGCAATTCCCTCCACCCCCTCCCTTCCCCCCTTGCGCCTTCACGATGCGTTCTTTAAATAGTAATGATGAACGCTTGGTAATATCTCTTTCTTTCTTTCTTTCTTTCTTTCTTTCTTTCTTTCTTTCTTTCTT
>JAJIZL010016300.1:66459-77169 GCA_023969395.1 Amblyomma maculatum | reverse complement strand
GAAACGCGCAGTATCTGTCACACTTGCTCTGTGGACACCTGAACCGCGCCGTAAGGGAAGGGAGAGAGGTGGTAGTGAAAGTGGATAGAGAGAAAGGGGGGCCGTAGTGGAGGGCTACGGAGTAATTTCGACCACCTGGGGATCTTTAACGTGCGCTGACATCGCACAGCACACGGACGCCACTTCGTTTCGCCTCCATCGAAACGCAGCCGCCGTGGTCGAACCCGGGAACTCCGGCACAGTAGTCGGGCGTCTTACCACTGCACCACCCCGGCGGGGAAAGGAGTAATTTCGAGTGACCTGAATTTTGCACAATTTAAAAATAGTCTATAGGCTTGACCAATATGGCTTTGCACCGCCGTTGGCTCGACATGAATGTTCTTTGAACGGCGGCCTTTCAAGCAGAGGAAGCTGAACACCAGGAGTAGTTACGCATCTTAACCACTGCGCCAACGCGGCGGGGCTATTGCCGATTTGTAAAATTAAATTACAGGGTTTTCCTAATATGTTCAGTGCCTCCAGTTCCTCAATATAAATACTTCAAGCATTCAAGAGCAGGTAGATATTTGAAATTAACTAATCGGCTATAAACTACCTAATAATACGAGCACATTGTCCGCCATGCCATACTATAAACCTGCAAAAAACATTTTTCACATATACAGCTTTTAAATAAAAGCACTGCGTAGAATAAATGAAAAATTGTTATCTTTCGGTCGTCCTTTTAATACAATAATTTAGTACACTCATAGTAATTACAATGTTTCAATAATAAAAAAAAATGAAGAAACATGTGACGCATACACACATAACACGCTTACGAGACAAATTAGCAATTATAAATTTATTAATATGTGAATAAAATAAGGCAGCCTCATGTTATCAAACATTATTGGTTCTCTAATATTTATATATAGGGATGGCGAACACTTATATTTAGCATTTGCAATATGCATTTTCAGGTGAGTAAAAACGCAGGTAAGCTTCAAAATAAGATAACATTCAAGTTATCTTCGGGCAGCTTTGGGGTGCATTACGATTCTTATCAGGCATATCCTAGACAGAACGGTGCACAGGTGCCCATCTAAAAGCGCAACGAGTTATTTCCCCTTCTCAAGATCATTCTGCACAGGCAAGCTATTGACTAATGTCGCCAGCCATGTCTTATAGCGCGGGTTATTCGAAAGCACCCATCGTTTGGCGTGACCAAGTCAGTCGGTTCACAGCGCTTAAGAAAACAGCCCTTTCGAAATTCTAAATCTTATATGGATGGCCATTATTAACGACTAGCTGCAAGTTTCTAATCGAAATCATGCGCCTAACTGTAATAGGTAAAAACTTAATTATCAAAAATTACTTAACCATCTCACTAATTAATGTTACTGGCATTTTTTTACGTCTACCTACAGTAATATTATGGTGCTGCAGAAGCCGTCTTCATACTTCGGAAACCCAATTTTTAATCTACTTTCAGCTTCCCTGCAACACAGTGTCTACGCCCGTACGGCGCAAATAATAACAGGACGTGGAAAAAATCGTGATCTATTTTTCTTCGTGGTCGTCCTCTTGAAGGGAAATAAATATTTACCAACCCGCAATATTTCTTGTTGGGCCAATGAGTAGTCATAAATATGCTGTTGTAAGTATTTAATTGTGACAGTTTCACATCTACTAACACCACACGAATCGGAGACTTCAGGGGATGTTCCTGTCTCATTTAATAATAGCGGCTAGGTACTGATGAAAGTCTTGCCGACTGATGAACTGTTTTGCATTTGTGATTACAATACGTCATCAGCAAGAGAGGAAAGGCATCATGCGTCGTCGTTACAGTGAACAGCGGTTCAATCATGGGTTTATTTGCTTTTTTATTTCCTAAAACGCTATGTGGAAAGTCGGTGGATTGAGAGAATTAATCCAAGTAAAACAGTTTACGGAGCAAGAAGGAGTGTGTTTTCAGGTTCACTCAGCTTAGTTCGTGCAGCACTTTTGCGTAAACAGCGCACACGCGGACGGCATCATAACCACTTTATACATCGCTCCTCTGAGATCTATTTAGTCTCTTCAATTGCGAGCTTTCTAAACACATAGAGCCAAGCGTGCAACCTACGTCACCTTTTATTCTATGCACAGCGAACGTGCCTGTCCGCGTCCTCGTCCCATAAAGAGCCAATTGAGTTCCCCTCACCGCCTGTGGAACCCTTGCCATAGGCGACACAGCATGCTGGTGCGCGCGCTGTTTGCCGTGACAATTTAAAGAGACCCTCATGCTCGGCTGCGTTTCCCATTGGCAGAGGAGAATTTGTTTTCCGCACCTCATTTTGACAGTGGTTGAAATGGTTGAAATCTATGGCCCTTTGTGTACGGAATGAGTAACCAGCCTTTAGAAGCCTGAAAAGCGTGCCGAGGTATTAAAACCAATTGAAGGAACTTACTGTGTGCATGTCTATGAGCACCAGGCTCTTCTCTCGATGACGTCACTGAAAGAGCAGAATTGATAACGCGCAGGAGGGAGTCACCCGTTCAGCCCTATTAAAGCCCTTTGAGGCATCGACATCGACGTGTAGTATGACTCACTCTCCAATTTGGAACATCGTAGTTACATAAGGCGCTCACTGCTCCAAATATGCACAGTTGAAGCGAGGGTGGGAGGCATCACGCAGGAGAAGTTGCGAGTGCCATCACTACGGCTATATATATATATATATATATATATATATATATATATATATATATACCATGTTGTACCGAGGTGCATATACACTAATGTAATAAGATATTTTTCTTCCCCATGTTGGTGGCTGCGGCTACGATATATTTCGGAAAGGGGAAAATGCATGGCCGCGTACTATGTTGACTAACATGATGGCATCATTCTTGGAGACCTGAAGAGTGGCCATGGGGTTGTAATGGGGAGGGGGGACGATTCGCCGCTGTCGGTGAGCACAAGTCCCGGTCGGGATGCGCAGGTCTAAAGAGCAGAGAGCTCTGGCCTGAGTATTCCTTGCTGGCATGAAATGAACAAAAATAAATGTTTCAGGCACACAGGACCCCATAAGAGCGATAAGGTCAAAGCTTTTGGGGCTGGTTCGACTGTAGTGTTTATTTGACAGAAAGTGGCAAGACCATTGGGGCAAGACCATTGGCGAAGGAACTCTCGCTCCCTAAGGTAGAAAAGTTCCTCAGCCAGAAAGCTTACGATGTCATTTCGCATACGCGCCAGTACCGGGAAAAGCGCACGTCGGCGCCGGCTTGAGGCGACAGCCTCACAACGATTGCGCCATAACGCGAAAGCGCCAGTTACAATCAGCAATCGTGCAAAACGACCGCGAGGACATCTGCTATTTATCTGAAATTCATTGATGGCAACACCTTTGAAACCGACATGAACTGCCCTCCAAAAGACCCGAGCAACGACGCATTGCTGGGTCATGTGACGATTAGATTCCTGAAGTGGGCACTTGGGGCACTGCGCTGTCCGCTCAATACCCCATCGTTGCAGCCGGTTTTGTGTAGGCAAAACCTCTCTCTCCAAGAGCCACATAAAGTCACGTAAATGCCCTCGAAGAAACGATGCTGTGAGTGATAACCAAGAAATGGAATCCGCCCTTCGCCTGCGTCCTGCAGGCACTTGCGGAAGAAGTAAAGTTCCCATTGACTCTACTATACTCTGTTCGCCGAGATGCCTTAATCCGGGAAGCATGGTGGGCGTTGCGCTGAAATGCCACAATATACGAATAAAAACCCAGCATCCGGAAAGCCTGTGTACACCTCTTGAGCGGAATATCAAGGACAAGCTCCCTAACACTTGTGCCTGAAGAATAGTAGTCGAGCACCTGCTCTGGGCACTCATCTCCTTGCAGCAAACGAATAAGATAACGCAGAGCCAGCAGCCGGCAGCAGACAACCAAAGAATGGAAGGCGAACTCACCTTTCGAATGCGGCTGGCCGAGTGCCGCACAGTATGCTAGTTCCGTGCACCCTGCCCAACACAATTAGCTCACACGAGACTGGAGGGAACGTAAAACTCTGAGAGGAGGATACGTTACATGTGCGATGTACCATATTTGGCCGCTGAAAACAGCGCGGACAAGGCAGCGTTTCTCCAGCATGGGTAGTTCAATATCACTAGCTTTAGCCACCTTGCTGCGCACTTCGTTTAAGACGGAACTCCATATAGAAGGTGCTATCCCATGTGCTCATAATCAATGCCCAGGATGCGGATTATGTCGTTGTGTGTTATTTGTATGGGACCATTGAGGCGTGCTTCTGGCCTGCCAATTACAAGATATTTGCTTTTGCCAAAATTCAGAGCAGCCCCGGACACCTTGCCGTACCTGTCAAAAAGATGAAGGCAGCGTTGCAGGCTTGCTTCGTCACACAGTTACAACGTAATGTCATCCGCGTAAGCAGTTACTCGCAGCATCTGACACACTGCGAGAGGGAGGTCACGGATACTCTGGTGTGTAATGATGGCCCTCAAATAAGGCTCTAAGTTGAGATTGATTGACTGATTGATTGATTTATAGGAAGGGAAAGGCACGGTAACTGTCTCACTTGTTTTCTGCGAACACCTGAACCGCACCGTAAGGGAAGGGAGGAAGGTGGGAGTGAAAGTGGAAAGAGGAGCCGTAGTGGAGGGCTACGGAGTAATTTCGACCACCTGGGGATCTTTAACGTGCGCTGACATCGCACAGCACACGGACGTCTCTTCGTTTCGTCTCCATCGAAACGCAGGCGCCGAGGTGAGCAAACAAAAGAGGCGAGAGTTGAAAACCTTGTCGGACACCGCGGGTCAAAGGGAAAGGAGCGCTTTCCCACTCATTCATCGTCTGTGTACTCTGAATACCATCATAGATGCTCTAGTGTCGTTTCAACACGACGCATTGCTACTGCTTCGTGGGCGATGGAGGAGGCGAGGCAGTAGCGGGGTGCACGCATCCGTCCTATTCACCACACAGAGGCCTCTAAGGGTGGGGCAGACGGCCTGTAGGAAGACCATTCGAAGGCGTGAACCATACATTGGCGCCTTGCATTCAAGAGCGTTCGTGTGCCTGTGCGTGTGTTGGTATACGTATCTGCGTCCATAAATCCCACGAGATAAAATATGAAAGCAGCTCTCCAGATCTCGTTTCCGCACGAAGGTGTCACTACATACATGAACCGACACATCGCCTAGTCGAGATGGAAGTCTAGTCATTAGAACATGCCATCCACGTGGATGTTGCGCGCCGTTGGGAAAAATCGAAAGTAATTGAGTTAACTGTTGTAGACTTGGTTGCTGTGCCCGCGTCGTTGATCTTCCCTCCATGAGAGGGGACTCTTCTAGAAGGGAGGCGATTTTCAATCGGTACGCGAGCACGCATTTTTGTACAGAACTCCGCTATGCAAGCTGGGCTGTTCTACTAGTGTTTGACTGATGGATTTGCGCAAAGCAGCGGCGGGAACGATTAGTGCCCGCCGTAAAAGCTAATCAAAACCATATTCCCACTACACACTGAAACATGGATGATTGAGACAGAAACCATGAAGTTCTGGTTTATAAATCTCTATGTGTACTAAAAATTATGAACACAGGTAACAGTCTCTTAAACGTTTGTTTTAATTTCATCACAAACCGAAGGCGCTGCACTTGAGGCACTAACGTTGCTGTTCTATCTTCTTTTTAACCCATTAAGGTGGATCGTTGGTGAAGGTGCGAGCTTCATCTTAGTCGCGGAGTCCGCATTTCAATGGAGGTGAAATGGATGACGCCCGTGTACTGTTCAGTATTAAAGCATGTTAGAAAACTTCCAAGTAAAAAATTAACCAAGACCGATTCATAATGGGGTTGTCGTACAGATCATGTCGCTTTGATACGTTAAACCGTATACGTGCCACTTAGGAGCTTCTTTTTCAGGCTCTCATGACGTACTTTATCTTAATCATTCATATAATCTAAGGGACCTGCTTCTTCTATCGATTTTCGCAAAAAAAGAAAAAGAGAAACGGTATAGCGCTTGCAAGGGCTGAGAGCTCTCAGATCCATCGATCATGTTTGCAGATTAAGCAGGCAAAACAGCGAGGACGTCATAGCAGCAGTCCCCGGTTTTGAATGAAGGCTCGTCAGACTGGGTTTCGTTTTCACTACGATGACCACCACGCCCGGAAGGCGCTTGGATACACGGGCGCTGGCTGGCAAAAGTAGTTCATAAAAAAGTACTGTAAGGAGAACCTTGCGCAACCCAGGCACAAAATTGAAAAAGGAGAAAGAAACGTGCACTCGAAGAACGCATCACGCACACATCATCAACCGGCTGAGCATCTTGACAGGGATCCGGCCGGGGCCTGCAGGAAGTGCTGAAAAGGCGCGCGTACTGCAGATAACGGGATCTATCACAGCCCATATGGCCAGCTTCCCACACTTTTTTTAATGCTGAACCACTGCTCGGTGTGCCCCGCGACAGCTGACCAGTGTGCTGTGGACAAGGATGAAAATACCACCTCCTATCTGAAATAGAAAGTGAATGACAGAAATAGAAAGGCAAGGAAGTGTTCGGGAATGTGAGGTTTACGGACAGAGACAACAGCGAAATACAATTCTAGAGCCGGAGATTAGTCAGAGGCTATTTTAGAAAAGAGTGAGACGTGAGCCCGCGACTAAACTAAATCTAAAATGAACTAGCAGACAAAATCTGGCTTCCCTGTGTCCTGTCGAAAGTTCGCTCTTCTTCAGTGATCATGTACAAACTGGCTCGGCTACTCTCCTTGATCCTTGTTGTTCCATGTACAGCTATTATGATTGTATATTTACCGCAAAAACTGCTCGCGTAGTTTCATAACCGTAGGCTATTCAGAAGAGCGTATTGTAGTAATTCATCAGGGTTGGTTACTGGGAATTTTGTACGCATCCGGCCAGAAAACAAAAGCGCCGAGTCCTTGGCGCCCAATCTGGTGAAAATATTTTTGTTATATAGCTAAAGTTGATGACCTTCTGCACAACGTCACCAGAAGCCTGTTTGTAAAGCAGCTGTCTTCGCTCAAGCTCTTAGTTCATGATACTTTCAACTCATGAAGTTAACGAGCAGTACCTTCCAGAGTTGCAAAACAACTGAATATGATTCGGCTTTTCGTACACATGGGTATCAGCGGATGGCGCCCAACTTTGCTTAGACAGACACAGTTGGAAAGGACATTATGTTAATACAGCGCTAGAAACATGGACAGATATGAAGACGAACACACATTGTCTTCCTATCTGTCCGTGTATCTAGCGCTGTTTTACCATACTGTACTGTGCTGTTTTAACAAACTTGTACTGAAATTTTACACTGAACAGCGGGGGAACGCTGCTGTGATTCATAATGTTGTTGATGAATCGACGACGGCTGCTAATTCCAGGGATGCAATTAGACCACTTCTTCTTCGTTATGAAGATAAATGCAAATAAATAAATATACCGGATCTACTTCCGGGGATAGCTCGAAGACCCAACCCTTTGCCACCATTGTACTGCTTCCCGCCTGTCTGAGCTTTCATCAGTGCTGTTTCACAAAAAGCAAACACCACGTGAACATATATTACAGGAGTTCCTAGTCCTGGGAGAAGAATAAATAAATTACAAAGCATTTGATTCCTATGGTTCTACAAGAACACGCTAAGTCGGTAGCGCCGTAGTAGACGAAAAAGAATACAAAATAGGAAGGTTGCATCATTGTGCGTCAGTCTTCACTCCTGAATGCTACGCAATTTGTTTGGCCGTGGAACAAATTGTAAAAAATAACATTAAAACAGTATAATCTACACAGAATCCCTCAGCCCAATCTCAGCATTAGTATCCAGAAATGTGACTGAACCATTAATAGGAGACATAATACTTCGTGTAGAAACAGTTGAAAGACAGTGGCATGTAATCACGTTTTGCTGCGTGCCTAGCCATGTAGTCATTATAAGTAATGACTAAGGCGGCTGAGGCAAAGTGAATATGCCACATAAAAATATCATAAAATGTACGCAGAGAAAGTTAAGAGCAATATGGTAGGCTTCATGAAATGCTGAAATAAACAACAAGCTACACTGTATTCAACTTGTTATTAAGGAATGAAATTGATGCAATAACCAAAAACGTTTCATCGAGGTGATGTTATGTCCTCTTCGCATTGAACACACATATCTGGCACACAACTGCATCATCGCTAATGAAGATAAACCATTTTGTGAAGGGTGCGAAAATGATTTCACAGTAAACCAGTTTTAATGCCATCCAGAAATTTCGAAAATCCAAGGCAAAAAACCCTTCGTCCCATTTTGCACTGAACAGATACCTTTCCATCCACCACTTCTCGTAGGAGACAATGCAATCGTTGATATTTCATGTGGTTTTAATTACTTTAATGAAACAATGCTAAATAAAAAACTATAATAGCATAACACTTAAATTAATTATTAAGAACAAACAGTACACTTTGCGTGTAGCGCATGATAACCTTAGTCGCTTATACGCCATAAAACTCAACTTGACACAGCAAACTCCAGGGCTGCGGTGTACTCAATGACAGTCTTCAAGGGCTTTGTGAAAGTAAATAAGTTAGTTTGAAGAAGCCCTACATGACAAATGAAGCGCCCTTTTAATAGATACAATAGTGGCAGCCATGGCAATAATGTGCAATGAGCATATATATATATATATTCTCAGCCTACCCAACGACTATATCAGCGACCAACTTCTCTGTCCTCGGGGGCACCAACATGCCGGCGCCTGTGGGTACAGAATGTTACTGCGAAAGTTTGGATTCTCGCAGTAAAAGACTGCAATGCGTGCCCCGGGCGTGTGATGCAGCAGCCGCAAGCAAAACGCGAATAAACGCTTGCGTTACGAGCGCAATGTCTGCGCTGTGATCGGGCCACCTTCTTTCGTGTGTGCAATGAGCTCTGGCCGATCCCCACCTTGGAAATGTGCCATTACGACTGAGAACGTCCTCAATATTATCATTATCGATCGTCAGCCACCAAAAACTCACCGAGAGCATTATCTCGCAAATAATGGCTCGCTCAGAGGCGTTGGGGCAGTGCAAGCCACGCTTCACATTATTGGCCTGTGGGGGGCTGTAGTCGCTAAAACAATCTAATTTGTGGAAATAATGAAACCTCAGGCTAAACAGCAGCAACGACGAGTGGTAAAGAGGTCTTCAGATTCGTGACCCTACGCTTTTAAGAGCGTTAGCTTTTACTTCTTATATTTGCCGGTTTCTCGTTCGTTTCTCCGTAGTTCTAGGATTCAAGAGATGGCCAAGTCACGTGATCAAAGATAAAACATTGCAAATAATTTCTGATAGTGATGATCAAGACAGACAAAGTCTCTTTCGCCGCCACTGCCTCTCCCTCCTCCCTCTTTTTCTGACGGGTGAGCCAGTAATCGTAGAGAGGAGCAGATGGCACCAAACGAATCGTTGTTTCGAGATGTACACGCTGCTACCGGAAATGAGGACCTATGATTAAATTCAGTAAGACTCGAGCTAACGCTGTTAATCGTGCGCATGCGGTGATTGTGGTCTTTTTTTACCTCCAGGTAATGCGATTGCAGCCCCAATTTACTCCACACGGCCGTCAACAATGGCCGTTCAGGCGCTCCATGTACACGACGTTGCGTACTACGAAAGTGTGAATACACCTGTTCGGTCTGAAAAAGAAATAAAAAAGTAATCTTGCCCTAACCCTTTTATCAGGTTTATTTACTCTTTTCCTTTAGTTTTGGAAACCGGTCTCGTAAAAGTCGGGATATTATGCTTCTTTGTTTTTGCGAGAGCGGGATAGACGGCGATGTGCCGAAGCGGTGAGATCTACAATTATATCTAGCGGGAGGGAGGTTGTTCAGGAAGAAATGTTTGCAATACACAGAAGAGCCCTCGGCTGGCGCTGTCCCCGTACCGACCCAAATGAAAGCGAAGTAATACATACTAGGAAGTAAAGGGAAAGTAATAAGTTGAGTTGAGTGAAATGCTTGAAGTGGAGATTCAGGAAGCGAACTTGAGCACACTCTTAGCACAAAACCTGGGCACCCGGGCAATAAACACGAAAAACAACAGAAAAAAAAGCTGTTTAAAAGCGGATTAGCTCTCCTGAAGGCATTTCTGGCTACCGAATATCTAGTGATTCAATCTTCTTTAATGAAGCGCAGACTCTAGTCATACAATGCGACATGTGGTATGCGAAGGTCGTTTCCTGTGTACTGAAAAAATAATCCTGTCCATAATGAGAAAGAAAACACGTCTTGCTCGTCGACTAAAAAGTGAAAATATTAAGCGAAGCATGAAAGTGAACTCAAACCTGAATCGGCGGCGATGACCTAGAGTAAAATAACGACAGAGAAACACGTGCAGTGGGTACGAACGCACACTGTGAAAGAATTGTTTGAGGTCAGAGAAGATATTCGCCGTATTTTAGTGCCTTAGCTCTGAGGCTTCCACCCAGCCGAAAAGTCGTTGTGAGAACATTTTGTGTATTCTGTCTGATCTTGGTTGATAATATTCTTGGATGACACATAAGAATGCTCATGTGTTCGAATGCGAAATCATAATCGTGCTTGTAATATGTTTTCAAGTGAGATTTTCGACATTTAATTAGGATGTTTCTGTTTGTATTCTATTCGGCATTCAGGTTGGCGGATTCAATGCAGACTGCTATGCCAGAGCTAACCATCCCACTTGCTGAACCAGGTAGGCGCATATATAT
>JAJIZL010016300.1:46101-61459 GCA_023969395.1 Amblyomma maculatum | reverse complement strand
GCTGCGAAGCGTTGGAGACACTTTAAGCGCTTAGCTATGACTACCATGCCGGCTTGAGGCGCCATTTCTTGTTAATGAGCAAAGCGCATAAACCTTCCATAGTTACAGCCCTAAAAAAGGAGAAGAGAGGAGTACAGAACACAGCACACATCACTTTATTCTGCCCTCCTCTCTTGTCCTGTCTTTCGCGCTGTAACTATGCTGGATCGTCACCAACTCGCCCAGAAACTTGCTTTGTCGAATAAACCACCTTGAAGAGGGTAAAAAGGGTCTTGAGGTGCGTATAAACCATCCAATTTGTAATAATCAAGAAAAGTTTGAAATCGTACAAACGCTTAAACATATATCAACGTTCTCATAGAGAATTTGGCACCAGTTTTGGTTTTCGTTAGGAGCACTAAAAACTCAAAGTCCTTCGCACAAAAGCATTGATGTTTGATCCGGTAACAAAACGTTTTGCTTTGTCATGCTAGCATTGAAATGTTTGCTGGGCTTCTATGCAACTCAAGTTACCGTGTGGAGATGCAGCTCAACTGCTGCAAAATTTATAGAACAAAAGCGGTTTTAACAGCTTTACATATGAATAATGGCATGTCATTGGATGTGTAAGTCATCTTGAAAGCAAACTTCAGTGCGTATGCCTCTGTGTATACATACCGCTTTTGCATCGTCCGACTAAGGATTAATCAGGCCCTTAAAAGCCAAAATCGGCATGAATGGTTGTTAGTTTTCGGCTTAAAAAAAGAGTATTCACATTATATTTATATTTACTCGCTATATTTTAGGCAATATCTTCTGACGGTCGTTATCGAAAGTACTGATCTATTAGAGCCCGAGTGAATTCTACACAGGCGCCTCCAGGCATTTTATTTCCTGCCGTTGTCGTGTGTTAGCTAATCGCGCGGCTTAAGAACATGTGCAAATATCCTCTGTCTTCAAAATAAAAATTACTCTTCAAGTTCTACTGTAGAAGAAATCGGTCGGGTCAGACGGAAATGTAGATGCAAAAATACAGAAGGCTGCTCCTAATTAACAAATAATTCAAATGGAGAACGTGATAGAAGGCTTGAAGTGGAAGAAATATGGGTTGGTCGGCCGGGCACAGCTCATTTACATTTCCCAATTCGAGCCCATCCAGGCAGGCTAGGATTTCATAGCTGCGTGACGTAATTAATGAAAGAGCATCCTCTGCTTTGTTAAGAATGATGCATGCGGCTCAGTATTTCGGTGAAAAGGGGTGGGTGCCTAGCGTAAGCAAAAGGATTGAAAATTTATACCAATAGACTGAGTGCCCTTTCGGCGTAGGTCTTAGTCACAGGCGATGGCCCTGAAGCGAACTTCGGCCATTCTATACATGTGTGGCGCTAATTAGCGAGACGCTTGCTGGCTGAACTCGGAAATTCAGTTTTATGCAGGACTGGAGGTTGGAGGGAGGGGCCAGATCTTAACGCAGCATGTGATACGATGCTCTCTGTTGAGAACTAGCCACCTGTTAAGGACTGCAGGATGTGGCAGACTGGTAAGCAGTGGCAGACTGGTAAAATTATTACGTTAGCGACAGGAGGCTGCGCATGCAGGAGGGGTAAACGCTTTGGGAAGGAAGAGTAGCGTTGTTGTGAGACAGAGGAGACAGACCAATATTATGTGAAATGAATTAGCATCATACTGAAGCTAATTCAGGCCAAACATGCCGCACATAATGGTGAAAAATTGAATGAAGATTTCTGGTATATTGTGCCAGCATGTTGTCGGGGGATTTCGACTGTAAAAGGACACCTTTAACTTCAGATTCACGTGGTGATGCACGAAGACAGCGTTAGCTTTTTTCAATTATTCCAATTATCAGTGTGAAACACATGCTACCCTTAAGCCTCCTAAATTCTCACATTTCCCTGTAATTTCTGCTTTGATTCTTTACAGACACCAGCTGGACTTATATGTTAATTGAACTGCTTATATAGTGGTGTACCTTTGCTGGCTTGAAAAAAATGATACAATGTATACGTGACCTGTCACAGTTTGTAAGTCGACGAAAGTCAGTGTCTTGTACGGCGTCTGGTTACGAGAGCATAATTCCGAAGACCAGGTGTAAAGAAGAAAAGGGTTTTAAATATGTTAATCAGAAACAAAATATACAGCGGACATTGTATCCAATGTCAGAATCGCATAATACTGCGATCTTGTGAGCATTGCAGCTTTCAACACTCCATGAGCACCAGGCCAGCTCCGACAACTCAGAATACTCTTATTCATCGCCCCTAAAGCTCACACTGTGTCTTTGTTTAATGACACGCGATTACTCGCAGGTATCGCGAAGCTGCATTGCCTGCATTCTTTCCATGACAAACATTCAGCACATAAGTCGGCTGCAGATGACATTACATGCCTGAAATGTGCATTTTTAGTCGGCTACAATATGTGATCGGCTCGGCTATGCCGTAAAATTGATATGTTCCAGTTGTAAATTTTTCATTGCTGCTGACACCAATGCAAGCCGTTTTTGAAACTTCCGATATACTAAAATAAAACATTTTCCAGTACTACTTGTCGTCGGATGAGGCCACTTTGATTTTCCCCGAAGGCAGCCATCAATCATCTGTCAAATTTGAATAGAATTCGGTTAGGCTCCGTGGACGTGAAATAGATTGTGGTTCGTGATGAATACTATGTCGGCTTTGTAGGCGAATTTATACAGAGGACAAAGAGAGCAGATGGCTTGATGTAATGTGGTGCGGCAAAACAGTTGAAAAAATATGAAACAAAACAAACATTGTATACACCAGCCACTTCAATATTTAAAGCAAGTGCAAAGAAGGAATGATAGTTTATCAGGTAGAAGAGATCTATATTTGATTTCACCATGACAGAATAGCTATAGGAAGAAGGACAATACAAAAGCACAAAAATAAGTGGCCGCCACAGACGGTGTTATTTTCTCCTTGGCATTGACGTACTTGATCGAGTGTACCGTGAGCAAGTGGCCCGTCCTACTCTAGTTTCTTGCTTTACGGGCTGCTAACTACTTTCTGCTAACGTAGCATGTGGATTAACGCCTCGGTACATGGTAAATGGTGGCGAAGAAGTAAAATGAGCAGCAGTGACCCCACTTTATGTTAACAGCCGAAATATATTCACTGATGTTCTCCTTTTTTCGATTGTGCGAACCTTGTGCCAGAAGGGTGATGTGAGCTTAGCACTTCATGATATAATACCACTTGTCTATATGACTTCTTATGCGCAGCGCAAGAGGTGCAAGTCCAAGGAATCCTTCCCCCACGACTGGCTCACGGACGTTCTGGTATCGTGATTAAGTGATTTTGTGGTGGAAGGACTGCACGTGAAAAAAAGAGAATTCCGCAGGACAGAGCCTGTGCCAAGCTTGAGGTCCCACACACCGGAGCAAGCATCGAGAGAGTGAACTCTTGCCACTGCTGGACCTTGACAGAAACTGTGCCTCAAACCGGCAAATAATTCTCTGTCATTATAGTTTTTGAGCTTAGTCACCCGTATATGTACAGTCATTCTTTTGATCACTCACTGGGGTGACTTTACAAGTCCTCCCTTATGAGGAGGGGGGAGGGGGGTAGGAGTGAATCGCGCTGCGGTCATTGCACAAATAGCACAAGCGAAGAGCGCTCCTCTTCATCAAGAGCACTAAAGAGTAATACTGTGTCATTAAAACAGTAACAATAGTAGCAATTGTGTGTCACGTAAGGTATGTCGCGCGAGAGCTGACAATACAATTCTTCCGACCTTTCCTCAGTACGCCGGTCTCTGCCAAAATAGCATATACAGACAGGAACGCAAGGAGGAGAAGGATATGTTCAAATTCACATGCATAAGCGAAAACTGTCCACGGAGTAAAATATAATGTTCATTACAGCATTACTGCCTCTCTACAGCACGCGGCATAGGAAGCTGGTTAAGTAATTAATGCATTGCGCGTCACATGCAAGGTACCGCTTTTCTTTGTTGCTGTAGGCAGTACTGTTATTGTGTGAAAGCTTGCCCCTCTACGTAAGTTCAGGAAGCTGTAAGGTTTTTATTCCTAATGTTCAGACATATTTCGCCAAGAGTGTTTCAACGGTTTTTGTTTGTCACACTTGCTGAAATCCGCATTAAACTGGCAATCCTATGATGGACCTTAACTTGATATTAATCACTTTTGAATGGTATGCACTCAAGGAACAGAGATAGCGTACTTTTGGCATAGCCTAGTTTTGTAATATATACTTAGCTGATGGACAGTATGATTTAACCAAACGAAAAAGCAGTCTCGGCCCAGTAAATACGAGTGGTGCGGTGCTCTAGCAGCAAAATGGCGGCCGATTCCACGCCACAAAAACGCATTTATTGCATTTTTCATACCTCAAATTGCTGATATAACGAAATATTTTGCCAACTTCGCGTTTTGTGCATACAGGTTTAAATCCACCTGCCTTTCCAGCAGAATATTTAGTTTAAGGAGCAATTTGGCAAGTCTGTTGGTTCTGCGTATGGTGATGTGGAAACTAGTCCAGGTAATTATGGAGCTTTGTTTATACACGGCCATTACTGCACCATGTTATTAGCACACACGGCCATTACTGCACCATGTGATTAGCACCGATAATCATTGGACTTCGTTAAGAACTTCAGGTGCGCATCAGGTTATTTTAATTGAAACCAAATAAAGATGTTTTATGGGCAACGCAGACATGTGCAGGATGTCTACAGAGCTGAAGCGTTCCTGCAAAATGAAAACATACGTTAGCCGTTCTAATAAAGAATAGTACCAGAAACGATTCCGCTTTGACCCTGTTTTCCAAATTCCTGAATCTAACTACTAGCGACTGTGAATGTCGGACGCCAGGTCAGTCTTATGGTTGACTGACTAGAGACAAGACGTACACGAAACTTCAAAACACTGTACGCTTTGATAATTGATTTCATATGCTGCTGCACTTTATATGCTTAGCCGTATTTTTCATAATAAAATCTTGACAGGTGTCTTATTGTTGTAGCGCTAGAACCAGTAGTCAGTGATTCCGCCCATAGACTGAATTTCCTTGCCAGTACGCCATCACCCCACCCGAACAACCGCGTGTTTGACTGCCAAACTTTGTCACCATACTTGACATGTCGTCGTATTCATCAGCCTCTATCCATGCGTGATAGATCTAAAACACATCGCTCTCGCTTTGCCTTCTTAAGGTGAACTAAGTGGTCCCAAAATATTATATACGGTTGCCACTGCGGCGTCCAATCGCCGATTTCATTTATGTTTGCCTGAAGATTTTTTTTACCCTGCTAATAAAGTTTGGAAGTAAAATCTGATGTACAATCACATGCAATCCATGCTTGTCTTAACCATAGCCAATCATCCGTCAGTTTGTTTTGCCAATGCCATTGAGCAATGTAACATAGACATTGTTAGTGAGGCCAGCGCAATGACTCTGCAGGTAATTGATGAGTCGCACAATACGACATGTACAAACTTTTCAAAAGTGTAGAGCCCAGCGGGTCTAGTTCTGAGCTGTGTAGTGGTGCTGATATAGCATTTGTGGAGATCTTTCCCTCTGGAGAGGATGAGACGAACAATATTCTTGCCATCGCGAGATTTGGAACACTGGAAATGCGTTACAAGCCGCACGAAGGGGCTCAGAAGCAGACCCCATGTGCTCTAGACTTTAGAAAAAGACCATACCTCACCATTATTTCACGCAACAAACAATGACATGTGTCGATTACGGCCTGTTCAGAGTTGACAACGTGACAACTGTGTTGATCGCTCGCTTAGTAAAAAATGCACGTCGCCGCTTTGTTATCCACTAAAATATCCTGCTCGTAATGTTTATATTCGGTTTATTTCGCAAAAACACGTCCATAAGCGAACGTGTCAACTTTACCTCTTTTCTCTGACTAGTTAGCGAATTTCAAATAGACAAGTGTAACTTTATTCAATATGTGTTCCTTACAGCAGCCAGATCTGATGAAAGAGCTCTTCTGTTTGTTTTTGTTTTTTGTCATCCTTTACATTCCCTAACATTTGTATATAATTCTCTTTGGAACCAAAATTGCTTACAATAAGCCAGCTTTGCCAGAAAGAAAATTAGGAAGACACTGAAATTGAGTTGAGTTGAGTTGTTATATGCTAAAGGTGGGATTAGGCTTCTCGTCAAGACTGCAAAGAATATCGTGATTTTAGAACGTTATCTTGCTCCTCCAGGTAGAAACCCGGCGAGCGCTTTTTTCCCTCTGGGTGATCTTGTATTGGAGTCAAGGTGAAACTGGGACTTAATATATGCAGCGACAGCTCTCCCCTAGTATGTTATGCTCGGGTAAGCTGGTGCACGATCACATGACAAACTGATCACTTGACCATGAATAATGACCTTCGAGCATCACATTTGACCTTGACCTTGAAAGATAATATAAATACGTTAACACCAAAAATAACGGGAAAGGTGTGCAAGGACATCAAGTGGTCGCCTGGTATTGAGCATAACCAAGACAGACATAGCTATCGCTCGTCTAACTTGATTTTCCTTGTTTAACCACAGCTCACCTTTTTAGTTAGTTTGGTTTCTCTGAGGACAAGGAAAGACAGTATGTGACTCACTTCTTGGGGTTGGCCTGTCCTTACATTTAAAGGCATATGATAGCAGGTAGATGTGTCATATCACTTCGAATCTCTATCGCAAACTTTTCTGCAAGTTAACTAGTAGATGCATGCTAAATGGGAAGAGAAATTGTGTGACGTCATCCTAAAGTCAAACGGTTGGCTGCTTTGCAGATATGATACAAATTAAGTTGCGCAGTTCTTCGAAGCCGCCACGCCTATGCGACGACCACTTTTGGGCCGAACGAGCTGAATCCGCTATCGCGTAATATTTACGGATAAACTATTCTTAGACTCAAACCCCATATGATATGAATTCCTGCCGTCACAAGTTGGCGACACTGTGTGTACGTCTAATGTCGTGTTTTGTTGCTTATAGCGTACATAACGTAGTGACCGATGCGGGAGGAAGTTGACGTTAAGAATTCATGTTATCGGAAGCGACATGCAAATCGAAGCAAATCGGCGATGTTACGAAGCAAATCGGCGCTAGGCAAACCTTAAAATGTTTCTCAAGGTGATTGGCGGTCACACCCAATTTACTAATTGCACTGTAACTATGGCGCTTTTCTTACTGGAGTGCTGTTTACAGTTTTAGAGCCTTGTACATTTTCAGTCTCTTAAACTGCTTGGGGTCAAATCCGCATTTACCAGGTATAGGAATATTAATTAATCACACGTGCTTTTTCTGTATGACCATTATATCTCGGGTACTGTGTTCAAAAGTAATAAGTCCGCACTCTTCACGCTGTATATATATATGAGTAATGTAGCAGACTCATTCCTATTACGTAGTGTCATGGCGTGAGCGACTATTCTCAGCACTACCGATCCTTCGCAGTAAATGTTCGCGCTCCATTTTTTTTTTTTGTCAAAACCTGCAAACCACCACTACCGAGTCTGTCCTGAGACTGCATGCATTCTCCTATAATTTGGGCGTGTTTCCCTCTCCGTTTCGTGCCCGCAACAGAAAGCTCGATGCCCTCATTGTTCAGCGCCTCCCGGTGCTTAACAGACCGCCGCCGCCGCCGTGGTCTCCTTTGCAATCGCCTATTGATCGTCCACAAAGGCAGTCCTCTCATCTATACGGCGTGCAAGTGCACGCCGCACGCGATGCCAGAAGCAGTAGCGTGAGCAGCCTTTTCTTTTACCCGCGGGATCTCGCATATGCGTAATTTCAGGTCTGCCGAGCCAATAATGAAAATGCATTTGCAGGGGTGACACCGCTGACGCGACGAGCAAGATCTCTGTACAGCGCCCTGACTAGAGACACCTGATGGTTCAAATCGGATTTGGCTGCGATTCCTGATGGCATGTCCTAGAAACTTCTGTTGTCGATAGTACTTCCACATTATTATGTTCCCGCAAATATATTGCCTTAATGTACTTTTAGAACTGCTGGATTGTTCGTCGGCTAAGCGCACCTTCTCGGCAAAGTGCACATTTTTACAAGACCCAAGAAGATTCGTATCCATGCATAAACAAGAAAAGAAAGAACAACATATTGAATGACTTTCTGAAACGCCGACAAAGCGTTCATCAATGCTGTGTAGTCCCCAGATGTGCCTAAATTACTCCGTGCACGCTAGCAAACAGGCACGGATAAATGCATTACGCCCTCGTTTGTCATTGTTTGCGCTCATGTACGCTGTCGCGCTCTGATGTGGCACTCACTCAAAGATGCAGGTAGAGCTTCTGTGGCGTCGACATGTACTTTGGCCGTCGCTTCTCAACAAATACAGCGTGATTTGTGGCCATCAACAGAGATACCCTTGTTTTGATAGCGAATCATCCGTGCGATGACGCGTCGGAATGACTTTTTAACGATGGTTCGCTTCGGGGTGGCATGGTCAGCGTTGAGGACATGAAAATCGATTTGCGCAAGACCGGTCTTCCCGCTCGTTTCTGAGGCTAATATCAGTAAGCAGAACATCAAAGCAATTTGTCTGATAGGCTTACTCTGGAAACCACGCCTAGTATAATTGATTTCCGCACGATAGCGTTCAATAGCGGCACGGCTTTCTCACGGTACGGTCTTTTTCCAACAAAAATAAATCAGCATATGCCAACACAAATATATATTGAAATGCGGAGGTGATCGCCATGCGGAAATGTCGCTTCGACGCGAAAAATACCAGAAGTTAACATTTGTGGTTAGTTTAGTTTCTTAGGCTTGCTTTTCCTACCTAATCTGATGTGGGCTGATTTTCAAAATAAAATTTTATAGCCGGTTGCGATCCACCTAGAGCTGCAAAAAAGATTCATAACTGAATTGTTTTCAAGAGTTAGTAAAAAGAAAAACAGAGACAGCTTTCTACAAAGAAGGAAGACAGTGTCACCAGGCAAACGAGAGATAGAGCGTCAATTCTTCGAATGCGTTTAGCAATCACAAAAACTACCATTCTACTTATGTCTTTAGCCGTCAGATCACGGCGAGAAAATTATGATTCTTGTCAAAGAAGATATTGCGTCAAGTGTTAACGTCATGCTAGCCGTAAGTGCCTATGCATATTAGCTCCTTTTATGATCATGATAGTAAAGCACGAGTAAGCAACAAAGGAGTAAGTCTATTTGTCGGACTAAGCATCTCATCACTTAATGGCTTAGAATTCCTCGACGATTAACCTTTCTGCGCATTTAATGGCCGCATTTTGTCTTCATCCGCATTTATGTATTTTACTTTTCACATCTGTCGCACTCCGTCTTTCTCTCCCCAATTCCCTTTCTTACGCTGAGTACACGTCAACGAATTCTAAACGCCAGCTTAATTCTCTGTCTTACATTAAAGCGTCTCTCTCTCTCTTCTTCTATCTCTCTATTTATAAAAAAAAGCAGTAAAAAGTTTAATGACATTGGTGGTATCAAACGTGAAAGTAAAAACACCTATCAACGTCCAGGATGTGCTGTCTGCAAGTCACAAGGCCATGACGCAGATATTCACCACTTGTTGCGGATTTGCCCGGCCTTAAGCTGATGAGAATTCAGCACCTGATGGCAGTGGGCTTTTCACCAAACAACTCATCTTCATACATTGCATGGACACAAGGGCCTTATCATCGCTCTCTCTTGAACATCATTAGAACGCCAACCTTTTTTTCTTTTATTTAATACCCCCTTTAAATTTTTTACATATTCAATTGTGCCCTGAGGCAATAAACAACGTTATTTAAAAAAAACACTTATCGAAGACTGTCATCGTCTTTGTTATTTCTGATGGTTCACCCAATGCGTGAGTGTTAATAAAGAAGACAGCTTTACAGGCAATGATGGTAAAACTTTTTTGCGTGGTTTTACCACCAGTGCCTGTAAAGCTGTTTTCTCTATTAACACTCACGCATTGGGTGAACCATCAGAAATAGCAAAGACGAAAGTCTTCGATAGGTTTTTTTTTTCTTTTTTTTTAATAATGTTGTTTATTGCCCCAGGGCACAATGGTTCACCCAATGCTTGAGTGTTAATAAAGAAGACAGCTTTACAGGCACTAAGTTGAAGATGGCAACTGCATGGACCGCACACCGCGTAGACACCGCGAAAGTCAGGCTCGTACGCGATTCTAAGATGAATAGTCAACTCGCGAGTTTCGTCCTCTTCGCAGAAGCCGGCTGGACAGGTTGGTCAATAGACGCTGGCGCGCAACCGGTTAGAGATAATCGGTCCGCCAATTCGGATCGCCATTGAGTGTCGACGAAGGAAGGCGACATAGTTTTTATTTATTTCACTATAGTCTTAGTAGCTGCTTATGCGCCATAAAACCCAATACACCGTTTAAAAGGAGTAAGCTCCCTCGCGAAGCATCTTTTCGGAACGCACGTAATGTCGTCAAGGAGGGAAGTAAAGCAGCAATTTTTGCGAATCAGAACTCAGCATTACTGGCCTCCTGCGTGAACGAATGTTCAAAAATTGTACTGTTTTTGCAGAGTTTCAATTATTACAGCCAATCATGTAATTTCTGCTCTTTCCTTGTTACACTATACCTCACCAAATAAAAGAACTTTGGCGTATAGATTATTAGCTTTTAAAACAGTTGCAGTGAAACTGTCATCTTCGAATACATAACAAATATGTATATTCTTTTATAATAAGAATCTACAAAAGTAAGGAAAAATGCTCACGAAGATGAAGCGATAGCCTGTCGATAAAGAGTTAAGTTGTGGTAAACCAAGTAGAAAGCCACATCCACTCGCGGTCAACCTCCTTTCTTGATCGCTGTTTCTCAATGAGGGGAACCCGACACCGTAAAAGGGAATAAAAGCTATGTTTCTCACCGCCTTGTATTAACGTCTGAAGCATGCGGCTCCGAACCAGTACCAGGTCGAGTTGCAGCCGGACTGTGCAGCACGGTTTAGTGCAGTTTTTTATGGTCCCGGTTCCCAGCCAGCTCAACTACAATGTGTGTCGGTGTTACTGCCAAGAGCCTGGAAGGGCGCCTCTGGAAAACGGCAGGACAGATCGCAGGTAATCACCCTGAATGGTTGAGGTTCCTGATAACTGGTAACGCATGCCGTCAGGCTCACAGCAGTAGATCCTGATCTCACGCTGGGGGAATACCGCGAAAGGAACGGCAGGTAGCGAAGCAAAGAAATTGTTAAGACCAAAGCTTCTGTTTCCACTATAACTCCGTTTCATACATCAAGTGCAACACTGCCAAAACTAGAGCTCTTGTTTGCGCTCTCCGCATCCGCGATAAAAAATAGTGCCTTCTCTTGACGAGAGAAAATAACAGTTGCTTTGTCTGCAAACTTAATACATTTTACATTTGCCATCAACTTTATAAAAAGCACCTTTTTTAGGGAGAAAAGGTCGGATTCGGCTAATTTGTATTTTTTTTTATGTCGTTTTTTTCGTGCCGCGTTTTGCTGCTCCGCAACCTTGCCAGCTGTGCCACCAGATGGCGCTGGCTGTGCCCTCCGCGCTGCGCATCTCTTTTTGAGAAAATGGTTCTTTGGTGCGCATTTTTTCTATAAGACCCGCTCTTTGAAGATGTCTAAGCGTGCGAAGCATGTTATTGCAAACGTGTATGCTCGGAATAGAGCCCGTTTCGGCAGGAACCACTCGCCTACAGAACGAGCGCGTAGTGATACGCCTGCTGTTTTTTTTTCTTGGGGACTATTTGCGTAGCTTTCGCTGCGTTGCACCTGATGTATGAAAAGAAGTATAGCATGCGCAAAGTTTACCGCTCGCGAAGGATTGTGACCGATACTACGCCTTTTCTATTGTGTAAATCAATTTCAAACGTCGCTGATGCCTGCTGTACTAACGTTTCCTAAACATCCGGGTCTGCTTCTTTTTAGTGTGTGGTGTGGCGTTCGAGGAAGCGCCAAATGAAAGGTGGCACACAGACGCCTGGATCGGTCGCCCGGTGGGGTCAGCTTCGTATATGCATGAATCGCCTGGTGACGTCATGACCAGTCGTAACGGTACATGGCGCTCCCCTTGTCGAACACAACCAGCATTCCACTGAACGCATCAAAGTTCACCGGCGTTCTATAATTCTTTTACAGGAAAGTAAAGGCGCAGTATCTGTCACTCGCGAAATCCCGCTATCCTAACGGTAGACAAGGGGAATTATGATGAACGTTTCCCGATCCGGGGAGTGGCGCTGTTGGTAAACCGCTCAGCTGGGGATCCAAGCGATGGAGGTTTGGTTCCCGGTGGAGGTAAGGTTTATTTGTTTTTTTAACTATCTCCCCAGAATGTGGGACACCCTCTTCCGACAACGCCTGCTGACGACGATGAGGCAATAAATGCTTTCGCCTTAAAAGCGAAATGAATTGCATTAAACATTTAACCGAGTTTGAGAGGTTTTTTTTTTTTTTTTTTTACCGAAAAAAAGCAAGCAGGAGGTGCCCCGACGTGTGCAAACAAAATACAGTTACCCGGGATCACGTGTCCATAGAAAGAATTAGGGATGACTTGTGCTATAAGAAACAAAAAGGCATCTTGGTTTTGCTGCTTGGCTTCACCGAGCTCGGTTTAGTGGCCTCCTGTGCCCGAATGCAACGATGCAATTGAGGCGCGGACTCAATGGAAAATCACAAAGAAGTCCATGGCCATATACGGCACCAGTCTCCTTCCGGTCAGCCGACTTCCGCGTAACGAGAGAGAGAGGAAACAAGAGGATCGCAATCGGAAGTGAGCCTTTGAAGCTGTACACGCGTCAGATGGCACGCGCAAGCCGGTGAATGAAACCTGGCACGGAAATGCTTCCTGTCCATTCAGAAGAGTTCATTAATCTCTCATGATTGTCTCTTTTTTGTCTCCTGCTTTCTTTTACAAATGCGAGCCCCGCTGATGGAGAGTCAATCAATAATGAGAAGATATGCAGACTCATAGCATTCTGCAGCGTGCTATTATTTTTATGGTGGCCAGCGAAAATAGATGCTGGAGCTGGACGAAACGTGTCCCCTGTCATTTATGCGTCTGCGTCGCGTTTTGTTTATATTGGTTGGTTGGTTTGTGGGGTTTAACGTCCCAAAGCGACTCAGGCTATGAGACACGCCGTAGTGGAGGACTCCGGAAATTTCGACCACTTGGGGTTCTTTAACGTGCACTGACATCGCACAGCACACGGGCGCCTTGCTTTTAGCCTCCATTGAAAAGCGGCCGCCGAGGCCGGAATTCGATCCCGCGTCCTTGGGAACAGTAGTCGAGCGGCGTTTTGTTTATATCGAGAGTCCGCATAAGTGTATGCATTTTAGTGTAATATGGTACACTACATTATTATAAAGAACTGCGCACAGATGTCGGGCTGTATGTCATTATTTTGCACCGTCTGCAACCTGCTACCTAGCGCTCTAAAGCTAACCATTTTATCCACGTTCTTCGTATTATATTCTGTGATGTAGTGCATAGCATATTTAAACTTACCTCTTCGCCTAAAATAAATAATTATTGACCCCGTGTACCAAAATCTGGGGTATTGAAATATTTTGCAGATTTTCAGCCAGCGTGCAGTATATGTATGAACCTTCCAAGGCATTTGGATGATCTAAAAATATAACAATAACGCTCCAGACTGGACTGGTCAAAGGCAGTTTTTTATTTTAATGTAACATATCCTTCAACATACAGACTCACCGTCTGCTAACGTCCACAGTCTTCCCGTTGGGTACATACAATTTTATTCCACAGTTCTTGGTACAGCGCAACGAACGGTGACAATAAGGGGACAAAACACACAAGGGCACTCACAAATGACCGGTCGAGCTCAGAATCCCATGTTTTCTAGGCGAGCTATGCATCACCAAGAAATAACGAGAGAAAACAAGAAAAGGAAAAAATGGTCAAAAAATCTGCTCACTCCCCAGTCCGTTGCTGATGCATAGAATGTATCCCGAGACGCACCCGACAGACAAATGCAGAGTCTGCCGAACGGAGACTGCCGGCTTCGCACACATTTTGTGGAATTGTACCCAGTACCAGGAAGAAGCTAAGTCTGGGAGGATCCCGACGTGACTGGAAGCAGCCGCAGGGAGCGACAATCAAGAGGAGCAACTCTGGGTCGTCCGGCAGGTCATCAAGGCGCTGGCTCGGCAGGGAACCAGCGAGCCGGCCACGGCGAGCGGGGACCCAGGCCGCGCGGCCTTGTGCCCAGAGGACGACGTAGGCCCCGTCCGGAGCGCGCGCGCGCGAGCGCGCGTTCTACTGCAGGCCCCGAATAAACATTTTACCAATCCAATCAAATATCGTCAATAACTCTTCACCAGAAGCAAACCTGATTTCTTTGTCAGATAAAGCCTTCAAAACATAAGCTTCTGCGCTCAACCTGTCAGTTGTAAGTCAGCTCCCGTGTGTGTTTTGTTTGTGCCCCCTTCTCGTCCGCGTCCGTAGCTCTGTATAACGAACTATGGAACACCAACTGGCACTAGCATCGACGATAGCTTATTTCAGTGGTTGTGGCTTAATAAAAAATTATGAGCAAACGCTGCGCTGTTTTGTTTCTGAATGCATATTTGCGCAAGAGCACAGCCTCATTCATTATTGCGTAGCCGTTGCTTGGGCATTGAAGTAGTACACGGAACAAAGAACTTAAATGAAAGTGTTGCCCTTCACAGGGGTGCTTGTTTATAGATCATAAGAATATTGAGTCCTTCGACAGAATAGAGCTCTTGGGCAAAGGCAGAAAAAGGCGCGAATTGTATGTGGACCGGGGCGCATAGCAGAAACTTGTTAATTGAGACAGCAGAATTAATCTAAGAACCACCTAGAAATGGCCTAAGGGTGCACGTATTATGGAGACAATAACTCGTAAAGCTCTTTTCTTGCCATTATTTTTTAACAAAATGTTAGTAGCAGAGAGTGGAAGGAATGGTGCTCGAAAATGAATAAAATTGCTTCTCTGAAGTGGGCTAAAAGGATTAATCGGAGGTATTTTCAGCATGGGCGGCCATGCTCAATAAAAGCGTTGCCAGGAGCCTTATCTGGTTGGAAACATCCCGGTTGTCTAACCTCTGTGCGAAGTACTTTGGGGCTTACCTAAAGGCTCGTTCCCACGGCCAAGTCGTGGAGGTCGCGAAACTTGATTCGTCACGCAGGGGAACTCCCCAAGACTTGTCCAGCATTTGTTTTGAGTCTCCCCATCCTTGGCGAATCAAGTCACGCGACCTCCGCGACTTGGCAGTGGGAATGCGCCTTAAGGCAGTGCTGTTAAATGGATAAGAGTGTCGTGTTTGGAATCATGCTCTCGTATTTAGTGACGAGAGTCTTGTTTATAATAATAATAATAATAATAATAATAATAATAATAATAATAATAAT